>WWET01008150.1:17352-28645 GCA_011038615.1 Limnodynastes dumerilii | reverse complement strand
TGTGGGGTAGCTGTGTGAGTGCTGTGTGTATGTGTGTGAGTAAGTCCCAGTGAGTCCGTTTGTCCTGTTAGTTTTGTCTCTCCCCTAAGTCGGCGTCTTTGTTTAGTGTTCTTTGTTGTTAGTCACAGTCTCGTCTCTTCTGGTTCCACTGTTGCTAGATCCCTCTTTGTCTTATCCATATCCCGCTACCCTGTTTCACTCTTCCGAGCCTACTCTATAGGGTGTAACCTGACGGATACCTATCCAGACTATTTTGTTTAGTGTTCTTTGTTGTTAGTCACGGTCCAGTCTCTTCTGGTTCCACTGTTGCTAGATCCCTCTTTGTCTTATCCATATCCCGCTACCCTGTTTTCACTCTTCCGGGCCTACTCTATAGGGTGTAACCTGACGGATACCTACCTGCTCCAGACTATCCCCACCTTCAGGGGCCCTAGCGAACACTCGGGCCGACTTCAGGCTCTCCTAACTGGTGAGTACCCGGCTTCCTTGTCTCCTCTCTACGGCCACCCCGGTACTTGTCCAGGTAATCCCGGTGGTGCCGTAACATTACCCGGCTTCCTTGCCTCCTCGCTATGGCCACCCCGGTACTTGTCCAGGTAATCCCGGTGGTGCCGTAACAACACGTAGACAAACTGGATAACAATAAGGGCTTACAAGGCTGTGCTTCTTTTGTGTTGTAATTACAAATGTTCCCTGTTTTTTATGACACAAGATGGCCTTTTTTAACTGTATTGTGTTTACATGAATGTTGAATTTATTGTACAGTGGTCAGAAGGGTGCAATCTGTATCGTATGACAGCCTGTATGGTATACCAATCACTAGGATAATGGGGTAGATCCAGAACTCCACTTGCAATACGTTTACTCGCGTAGCGTATTTACGCATGCGTACCTTCTATACACTCCCCTTGGCACACCCCTTGAATGTACGTATTTTGTCCGAGGTCCGCTTTCCAAACCCTACCTTAACTTTTGCTCACGTAACCGATATCATCCGCTCACATACGTATGGGCAACACGTATTTACGCAGCTAAGCACGCCCATACTGTACACTTTAAATACAAACCCCCGCCTACATAGCGTATTTCAGACTCAAGTAAAATTGACAAGCCCACACATACAGATTTACGCGACAAATACGTGAATGGCCCATACGTTAACATTTACGCTACGTTATGGAGCGTATTTTCTATGATGCGCATGTGCAGTACTTACCAAAATGCGATTTTACGTCTCCACCACGCGTAAATTCGCTCACAAGCGTTGTTCTTGATCTGGCCCAATGTCTGTATGGTATGGCTGTCACTAAGATATATAGTATGTATTGTGTGGCAGTTTTAAGGATGAATTGGGGATTGTATAGCGCAGACTAGGAGTCTGTATTGTAGTGTAGTGACTATGATTTGCTTTCTTTTATTCTGGTAACAAGATTGTGTTTTATGACCCTTACATGGATACTATTCGACCCTGCCTGTGTATATTTGGAATGTTTGGTAAAGTGTAAATACATTAAATATGGAAGACAAGAATACTAAAGTCCAGATTTACTAAGCTGTGGGTATGGAAAAGTAGAGATGTTGTCCATAGCAACCAATCATATTCTAGATCTCATTTAACTATTGCAATCTAGAGAATGCTGATTGGTTGCTATGGGCCACATCTCCACTTTTCAAACCCTCGGCTTAGTAAATTTGGCCCTAAGACTTTAATGTTAAATAAATGTAAATGTTTTATGGTTAGAAACAAGTTTAACTTCTTTGTACATATTGGGGTAGGATAGTTCTAAGCATCTTCTCAGGAACAGTGCAAGACCATAGAATTTACACCATTTAGTAAACATTTAATTTTCTCTATATGATAAGAACCGGGTCCAGACCTCTGCTGCCACTGTGCTTGAAGCTCTGACCACAGTAGTAGCAGGAATCCGATGTTGGATACCCTCAGCATCCTAACTAATGAATGGGCCACATACCTCGCTTGTACAAAGATATATTGCGGAGACAGTGCAGTAATCTTATGGTAGGTTCCTGTGATTGTCAGAATAGTACGCAAGCGAAGCAGCCCTAACTGTACTATTTGCATACATTCCCCTTCCAACATAGTGGAAGTGCTTCTGCTTCCTGCCACATCCAGCACCACCATCAACATTTATTACTAGAACAAAATTCTGGATCTAGAGGATTCAGATGCATTCTGGTAATTCTGCACAGTTTACAAAAAGAGGGTGTACCTAATCCTAGCGATTAGAAAAAGCCCCCTTGTAGTAAGTCTGGATCCAATACTTAATTAATAGTATTCTAATTAAATAAATAAATAAATAAATAAATAAACAAACATATCTATCATCATACTGTCCAGTGTGCTTTGCTGTAATGTTTTTCAGCTCCGGTGAGCTGCCCCTACACTTACACCATCCCTGAGATGGTGGAAGTGTAGGGCTTGTTACGCATCCACCGGACTGGTGTGCACGGAATATTTAATTAATTTTAATATAAATGAGAAAAGCACTCCCCTTTTTTCAGCCGGAATCGTATGCTGGCGGATACCATAAACTCTGCCAGCAATACGACTTCCTTGCGCATTTAGTGCATGTGCAGTTTGCAAACTTTCACACGGATGCACAGCTCTGAATCAGGTCCAAACTCTGAATCAACTCTACCCTCTTTACTTGAGTAAATGTTATAATAATAACATGATTATTGATTAATGATTAATAGAAACTGGCTTTAGAAGTGAAGCTATTTCCTGTTTGTATATAACATTATCTAATGAAAACTTCACTCATGATGGCAGCTGGTGAAGGAATTAATTGCCTTCCTACTTTAAATTATATTTGTAGCACATAACCCAGGAACATTCCATTGGATTTTAGACTTTAAGGTATTTTTTATTACCCATTCCACAATAAGCCAGTTTAAAGGTGATTTCTACATACAGATTGGCTTACTGAAGGACTTCTAGATGAGGCATCTCCTTTGCTTTAATTTGCATATTATTTTTGTAATTATATAGAATTCTACATTTAAATATAGATGTTAGCAACCATAAATGCATGTTAAGTTTAAATTAGGTTCATCAATATAACATAATAAATAAAATAACATAACTAGAATTCAAGTAGAGTGTTGGGTGTATGTGAGACTGAGTGAAAAGAATTACAAACTACAACAACAAACCATCAATGGTACTAACTCATAAAGAGGTTTGCCTTCTCTGGTTCATGGCTCAATGACACAGGAGGTGATTTCTAAATATGATTTCTTTCTGATGATATGGGGTCACTATCTTTTATATGTGCTTCTTATTTTAGGCATTTATTGTACACACAGATAAATATGATAAATGGTCAGAATGCATTGCAATCTGTTTATTTTTTTCTCAGATTAGAACAATGTTTAAAAGGAATTACAGAAAAGAAAAGAGTAAAGGGAAGGAAAGCACCATAATTAATTTCATAGGTGACAGATTGTATAGGTAACACATTTTAAGCACGTGACAATTAAAGTAGTACAATATATACATATTTATAGAACAGATTTGTATAAAAATTTCAGATTAATATCAAGTGTACCAAATGATATGTGTTTTTGTATGTTGGTCGAACCTAAGGTGGAAAATGATGTTGTTAGAGAAAGTTTAAGGAAGAGTCTAGGGAAGGCCCCCAAGATAGTAAAAATAGTAGGTTTAATTGGTAGTTAGTGGGTTAACAGCATGATAGGTTAACCAAAAGGTGTTAGAAAATGAGTGAAGAAGATCATGGATATTGCTGCTGATGTCTTATAGATTTGCCAAATCTTAGGCAGTACAGCTGTAATAGAGGGGGGCTCACTTTTTTCCCAGTCTAATGCAAAGATGTATCTTGCAGCTAGAAGGATGTGGCCAATTTATTTTTTTGTGTTTTAGGATATCAGTTATTAGGCAGGGGAGAAAGTGGTGAGAAGTATTGTATGGAAGTTGTACTTGTGTGATTTGTGAAGCTGAAATTTTTGGACAGTTCCACCAAATGTGGCACAGTGAGCCTTCCGCTCCACATCCTTGACAACAATTGGTTTTGGGATTAATTTTTATGAGCTGCAATTGGATCAGATACCACCAGAAGAGGAGCTTGTAAGAGTTTTCTATTAGTTGTGTACTCTTTTCTACTCCTTCATGTAAACGTGTCCAGTCCTCAGGGTTGAGAGTCTTATCTGTCATCTTCCCAAGTGAAGTGTTAAATGAAAAGTGAGTAAAATGTGGAAATTGGGCCATTGGAGGAGGAGCGACCTAAATACAAGGCTTGTAAAGTTGAAGCTGGGTTTGGTGATTTCTGTTTAATTTTTTCTTTATAGAAGTGTTGAAATTGCAGGTATTGGATTAAAGTTAAAGAAAGTAGCCCAAAGTGACCCTGGAGTTCAGAGACCTCAGGAAAGAAGTTGGGGCTCAATTTACAAAACGGCAATGCCCTCATTTCCATGAGATAAAGACTGTTTTCACCTGAAAAGAATGGGGATTGAGATGTTTTAGGATTGGTTAATGTAAGAAGGGTGTCTTCAATGTATATAGCTTGTTTATGATTATTTTACGACCTATTTAAATGCTAGTAATTTTCAGGTTGTTCTGGATAGAAGCTGCTAGAAGTAAAAATGTGAGGGAAAACAGAAGGGAGTTGATAATTGGAATCCCTGTCTAGTTTAGGTAGTGGGATTGTGATAAAATCCTGATATACCCTTTGGAAAGGAGCAAAATAAATCCATTTCCCATTAGGTATAATGCATAAAAGGAAAGGCAATTTAATAAAAAAGCTTTTTTTGGCATCATTTGAGAATATTAAAGCAGGTGTTATGGCTTTGTTAGCAGTATTTATTAGATCTATGACTTTGCATGTGTTATCAGCTACTTGTCAGCCAGTAATAAATCCTGCTTGGTCCTGATGTACAAGGGATGGGTTGAAAGAAGCCAATTTGTTGGCCATTTATTTTGCAACTGAGAAACATAGTAGGTGAGCAAGCTTTAGAAGTTAGTATGTGCATATGCAATGCTGCTTTTATAAATATTTCTGATGGTAAAATATGGGACTGGATCTGGGATCCAGACCTAAATCTCCGCAGTGGAGGCTTATAGTGTGAACCTAGATTCTCTAACCTGAACCCTACGTTAACTTTTATGCATACATCTGTGTATAAAGAACTCATTGATAATTGAGGATCTTAGCCAAATATATCTCCTCAACCACCATGGCGCTTATCTTAAGGAACGGCCAACAGGTGAATTACATACAGCTCATTTGTAATTCCCCTATATTGAAGGTTGTGCGCATGCCCACAACCTTCTTACTATGCCATAACTGCCAGCGTACGTAACATAAGTTACGTATGCTGGCTCTTACGAAAAGAGGGCTTCCCCCTCCTTTACGCATGTTGTATTTCTGCCGTGAGGGCAGAGAGAGACATGCTAATGAGGGGTTCGGGACGGGGGAAGGTCGTAAGGCCGCATACGTGATCGTAAAAGTTAGAGTAGGAATCTGGACACGTAAGTGTCCAGATTTACTCCCGACAGTGGGAGTACACAGGGCATGCACTTTCCGCTACAATGCTGGCCGTAATGACCTCGGGCGCCCGTAAGGCACCCGTAGGTCAGCATCCGGCCTCGTGTGTACTTGCTGTACACATGGTGGATCCCCACAGCCCACCATCGGAATGGGTTTCTCTGTGTAATTCAGAATCATTTGTAATGTGTTCTGATGCACAACCACCATTTTCACACATGTGCAGAATGCAGAATGAAGTACTTTACCATTCTGAATGGCCTGTCATATGTCTGTGAAACATTAATAGAGGAATTAACATCTTTGGGACTGGGAGGTATGGGAAGGTATGTTTATTGATTCATTCATTACTATGCATGTAATAGAGGTCATGTGCACTGCTAAATGGTTATTGTAAACAGAGAATAGGGAATTAAGGAACTGTTTAAGGAATATCACTTCTAAGAGCATGCTATTTTTTTGACACAGTCACACCCAGTGTTGCAAGGTATGGTATTAGTGCCAAAATGTTGGCATGAATGGAACAGAAATTTGCTTCCCCTAGAGTTTAACACTGTTTTTCCATTTTGCAAATTAGCTCCTTTTCTGGTTGGGCTTTTAACACAGAATCAGCCATAATACATTATATACAATTATTTAGAGTTATTCCAATTTATACTTACTGTGTAAGATCTTAAATTATACAATTTGTAAAAGAAATATATTTATGCTATGTGCTTTAAATTAATATTATGAAATCTTATTTAGGATAATTCATACTAGAAAATACATGGTCACCCACAATAAATTACTGTTTGCAAGTGGCATTTACATTATTTTATGATTTATACTATTAGATGCAATATATTTTCCTGAGTTCTTTCAAGCTTAATGATAAAAGGAAATGTAGTTGAGACATAATGGATAAAAAAGATAACAACCTATTAGTTCCATTTAATAAAAAATGATGTTATTTGAAAGTGCGGAGAGAAAAGCTTTGAAAGTAATATGGTAGGGCACATGAGCTGAAATAAATAGCTTACATTGCTCTCCATCAAGCAGCGCTCCATTAGCAATTTTGTCAATGTTTTCTAGAAAAATATATGATTGCTTAAAAGAGAATCTATTATATTCTAATGCAATGAAGTTACAGATACCGAATACAGTCATGTTGAACACATTACAATTTAACTTTATTGTTCAATAATTTTTGCAATCTTTTGCTAAAACATATTTAACTTTAAACTGAAAATAAAACCTTGCCAATTTTTGTGGGTTTTGTTCCCCAGAATGAAAATCATGTCATACAGACAGCCGAAAGCAATTTTCAAGTGTCTGTATTTCAAAAATATGCCTAATTAGAAGGGTCTCCTAATGAATGGGTAAGTATGGCAAAATTATTTTTTTTGCAAATTACCCATTCATTGGCTTTTCAAAACCCAGCGCACCCAGCAGAACACCTGCTGCACACCCACCACAGACTCGATGGGAAGACATTAGTTTACAAGGGGAGTCTTAGGGTTAGGCTGCATGTAAGGGAGTCTTAAGGTTAGACTACACCAGTGCTGTTTCTAGACCTAGCAGAGCCCAGGGTGGCAAAAAATTCTGGAGCCCCCCATCCCCCCCAAAAAATTATATATCAATTAAATAATTTAAAAAAAAAAGGTATGCATTCTTTTACTTACATCCCCTTATCCCCTTGTTTATGCCTAGTTATCCACTTCTGTCATTTTCTGTGTGCCCAGCCTAATTGTGCCCCTTATATATGTCAGCCTCCTTTTGTGCCCCCCTATATATGTTCATCCTCCTTTTTATCCCTCAAATATGTTTAGCCTCCTTTTGTGCCCCCTTAAATGCATCAGCCTTCTTTTATACCCCCTTAAATGTAATAGCCTCCTTTTGTGCCACCTTATATATATATTCAGCTTCCCTTTGTGTCCTCTTAAATGAATCAGCCTCCTTTTGTGCCCCCTTAAATGATTAGCCTCCTTTTGTGCCCCCTTATACATATTCAGCAACCTTTGTGCCCCCTTATATATCATCAGCATCCCTTTGTGTCTCCTTATATACATTCAGCCTCCCTTTGTGCCCCCTAATATATAGTTAGCCTCCCTTTATGCCCCCTCATATATATTTAGCCTCTCTTTGTGCCCCCTCATATATATATATATATTTAGCCTCCCTTTGAGCCCCCTCATATATGTACAGTCTCCTTTTGTGCCCCCTTAAATAACTTTTTTTTTATTAAAAACCTATTAATAATCTTACTTACCATCTTGTCCCTCTTGTTCCTTCCTCTGAGGTGCAGTCAGTTCTAGTATGCATAGTACTGGGTATACAGGGCTCCTACGGGAGCCCTCTAGGACCAAATCTATTACAATGAATAATGCTACCATAACATTATTCAATGCAAATGATTACTATTACCTGGATGATGTCGACTGCATCTGTTATGTGATGCGGTCAGCACCCCCGCGGCACGGGGAGGCATCTAGGGGCATGCCCCGTGTGATTGCACGGTTTGCCCCCCTCTAGAAATGACCCTGGACTACGAGGAGGTGAGTCTTAAGGTTAGACTGTTGGGATGGGAGTCTTAGGGTTAGGCTGCAGGGAAAGTAGTCTTATTGGGTTAGGCTGTAGGGAAGGGAGTCTTAGGGTCAGGCTGCACAGAAGGGAGTCTTAGGGTCAGGCTGCAGGAAACGGAGTCTTAGTGTCAGGCTGTGAGGAAGGAAGTTTTAGTTTCAGGCTGCAGGGAAGAGAGGGTTAGAGCATAATGCAAACTGATCAGTTCACATAAATTTATGCACATCCGCAATGCAGAATGCAAAAAGACAGAGAAATTTAATCCAGTTGCACAAAAAAAGGTGAAGTCAGGGATTGGATCCACTCCTTAGTTATTACTTTTTGCAAAAAATTTTAATAAATAATTTCTCTAATTATTAGAGGGTAAAATGATTGGTTGCATAATAATATAGTTTGTAGACAAGAAACTAATTTTCTTTATGTAGTAGAAATATAACCTCTGCTTGGTGCAGAGCCTACGTAGACATAAGACATAGTTTTCGTAAAACTATTAATAAATAACACATATTTGCTACTTTTCTCTGCTTGTTTTGTGGTACTTAAAGAACAAATACCCTAATTAGCTATTTCAGTATTAACTACCAGTCTCACAGAATTGTAGCAGAAGCTGCAAAGTAGGGTATTATTAAATATTAAATATAATTACGGGTAATATTTTTGGTAATGGGACAGCTTGGTGTTAATATTCTCCTAGCCAAAAACAAAAACAAAAATAAGAGTAAAAAGCATTTTGTTGCTCCACACAATTATCCTAAATACGCTGGGTACCTGCTGGCGTTGTGCTTCTGGCCCTGGTTCCAAGCTACACATTTGGTGAAGCTGCGCGGTTTGGCTCATTTCTCATTAGGGGTAAAGAGGTTGGCAGCTCAAATACACCTGGTCCCACATGGTTCATCCTTGTGGATGCTCTACCAGACATGCCAGTCTCCCTATACAAAAAAATTATTTTAAGACACTTGAACAATGTAGCTAAGGCTGTCATCCCTGTTCACTGGTGCTTGTGGGTGCCCCCTCCCTAAGGTAATAGGTTTTCCAGAATTGACCATTACATGTCCATGAATGAGATTACTATGTCATGCCTAGATAGGTCTTCTAGGTTTATGGCAACTTGGCACTACCAGCTAGAGTTCAAAGAGACACAAACGTATCGCTCACTTATGTGTATTACGTAGGTTCACTCCTTCTCCTCTCATTTCGATAGATTCATAACTCCAACTTCTCCTTCCCTCCTGTTCCTTAGGCCTCCTTGGCCTGTTAGTGTTTGGAGGGTTTTTATCGGCCCTGTTCTGTGACTCTCATCTCCCCCTCCTCCTGCTTTCTTCTTCTTCCCCCCTCTAATTTCTTCTCCCTCCCCCATTGATTCATTGGTTTGTGCCCATTTGGTTGTATTATATGCTATATTGTAAAGCATTCTGTTGGGAAAATGGCATAATCAACACTTATTGCGCAGGGGCCTGACTGTAAGAGCATGTAACTGACTGTTACATAGCATATGCATATTTACATGCATATTTATATGCATATGCATAGCATATTTATGCAGTGCACATTCTCTAAGATTAAGCTACATAATAGCACCCCATTCTGATCCTAACACAACTGGATCTGCAGCAGCTTACATTCTAAACTGCATGTTGAGGGAGGGAAGAGTCAATGTACAGTAGAGGCATGCCCAACGTGCACCCAATCCTGATCTGAGCGCAAATAGAAATGATCGCTGTTTACAAAACATTTGCACCAGACACAGGCCATGTATAAGACTAGGGACTGAAACTACACAACCTACAATTTCAGACTAGGCAATACTAAAGATTGGAAATCACTGCTAGAGTAATATGCTGTTGTCAAATATTTAATTTATACAGTAATAAAAAAAAATGTTTTGCATAACTTTTCAAGTTATTAAAAATTGTTTAGTGCATTTACATTGTGATTGAAGCTGAAGCACTCACACTATTCAAAATATTTTTGCAAGTATTCTTTATAGTGTAATACCCTAATGTTGTACAACTTATTTGACTAGTAACTACTTTGATCTTTTTTGTTTTCTGGCCGTACAATGACATTTTTGCATTGCCATCCAGACAGGGCCGGTGCTAGGGTGTTCGGCGCCCCCCGCGAACTTTAATTTTGCGCCCTTCTGTTTAACAATTTGAAATTGACACCAGTGACCATCCTAGATTATAGTAAGTGTCTCCATACAACACAATTGTAACCACAATAAAACAACGCAAATCATAGTCACCACTATACAATAGTGTCCTAGGGCCTGATCCAGGCCTACGCTGGCTGGTGTTAAGACGGCAGCCAGCAGCGCAAGATCGGCTTAAAAGCCGATCTGCGCATGCGCTGGGCAGATGTTGCCCGGCGTAGCTACGGCAACGCCCGATCGTTGAGGGGGGAGGGGGCGTTCCCCAGTGTTACTATGTTCAGGTTAGTGTAGGTGGGCAGCGGGGGGAGTTAGTTTAATGAGGGAGGTAGGGGTTAGCGGGCATACGCTCCTGTGTGAGCGTATTTTCCCTTGCTTAGGCCAGCTGAAGTTAGGGTAACCTTCAGCCGGCGTAAGCGAGGGAAAATACGCTCGCACAGGGGGAGTGCACGCCAATACGCTGTGCTTTACTAAGCACAGCACATCGGCGTAGGTCTGGATCAGGCCCAACAGTGTCTAGTGAGAAAGTTTATGCCTAGTGGGTAACTGAAGATGGAACTACGTTCACGTGTTGAACAGAAGCTACAATCCAAATCCTATTAGGGATAGAAGGTCCCGGTGTTCTTGGCGGTAATGGCACAGATAGACTCAAGGGTTAATCCGGATATGGCGGCAAACCATTCCCAATCCCATAACGTTCTATCAATGATATTGTACTCACTGCTCGTAAGGTCTGAGCTTGAAGCAGGCGGTCCAGGGAACGAGTGAACTCGATGGTATTGAACCAGTTAGGGTCCAGGTTACGGAAGTGCCGTAAGCGCTAGGGAAGTGTACTACCCCCCCGCTGTCATTACTTTGCTTCCACTGCAAAGGAGCAACGATTGTAGTGTGTAATTAAATCTGAAACCACCCCCAGTGAGTAGCACTTGTGTCTCACAGCACTGAGGTCATGAGTTCGATTCCCAGACTAGGCCTCATCTGTGTGGAGTTTGTATGTTCTCCCCGTGTCTGCCTGGGTTTCCTCCGGGTGCTCCGATATTCTCTAACACTCCAAAAA
>WWET01008149.1:0-16933 GCA_011038615.1 Limnodynastes dumerilii | reverse complement strand
TCTATATCATTTATTCAGTTACTGTTCACTAACTGTAACTTTTGCTTAGTTTTTAAATGGAAATAAATATATTTAGATTCCTTACAAATATTTTTATTTAAGTATACAGTGATATAATATTGTTACGTACTCCATTTGACTTGCATCTCAGGTCTCCAACCAAATTCTAGAAATTCAAAGGAAATAATATCATTATCCACTACCCAAAACAGAGACTGTCCTATTAATTGTCACCCAATACAGAGATTATCCTAATAAAGACCCCATTAAAGAGATAATCTAAATGCAATTCAACATTAAATTTTATTTGATTTTACAGTTATTATTTCATTTTTTGTTTGACAGTATTATATTTTAGTTCCTCAGAATGAATTACATTATTGTACATTGAGAAGAGGAGTGGTGGAGGGGGAGACAACACTCGGATGGAAGGCCCTGCAAAAAGTGAGCTAACAAACTAAGTGGGAGTAATGGATCCAATTAATGAATCTAGTGATTGTACCCCTAACTTTCATACATATTTTTTATATATTGATATTTATAAAGATAGCATATAAAAAGGAAATTATAAAAAAATATACTTTATATACAGTACTTACTAAAATAATTTTGCCACTGTCCTGTGCCCACTGATAATTCATATATCCCTGGAAATATATTGAAATAAGTAACAAAAACAGGTTTCTCAGTTACTTTTAAAAGAGTTTCAAATAAGCTTTTACAGATTTAAAATAAAAAGTTCTGTGTCCAATTCAAAATTAGGAGTAACTTTGCATAAAGTTGTAAATCTGGAGCTGTATAATTTACACTACAAAATAGTTCTTAAATTCATATCTTTTCATTTATTCAAATATATGAAAACAAAAAGAGAAAGCAAAACAATCTAGAAATTTATGAATATATTGTAGTTCTTTTTTTCAGTTAATTCATTTAACAATTATTTACCTTTAGTGCATGGTGCCATAGATCCATAAGCCATGTTCTTTGAGAAGCCAATGCTTAATAGTCCAAAAGGTGTTGTAGCATGCTTAACTACATGAGAACTGAAGTCACTGCCATAGTTATATTCTGCATAAGAGTATTCTGTTCCAGGGAATACTTTCCACTCAATGTCTTTTGGAATTTTACCATCTATAGTAATACCAGAAATGCTCAAGGTCTTGATTATGATAATAGCAAAATTAAATTCAAACTTGGCCTCTCCAATGAGGTCATATGCAAGACCAAAGGAGTAAATGTCAGGTATGAGACTTAGGAATGACCCAAAAGTTGTGTTGTTATTTGTGCTTCCTTTACCATGAAGTAAAACTTGAATGCCATATGTGCAGGTGATGGACAGTGGAGAAGACAGGGTGAGATCCAACTGGATCAATTCTCCAGGTTCCACATCCTTTGTCACTTTTTTGTCTCCAGATTGATATTGAATGGTGGACTTTTGAGATGCCAAAACAAGCACATTGTCAAACTTAGGTTGGAAGGACATCCCTGGAATAAAGAATGAATTCCCCCAGGTTCCAACAGGTCGGAGCTGTTCATAAACATGACTACAACCTACACTATTTTCAGCACATGTGTGACCAGCCAGGACAGCAACAGGGTATTGAGAAACCACTTTAGTGCCAGAGAGGTCATCTTTACTCTGAATTTGGAGTGTCTGGAATGGCTCAAGATTTACTGTCATCTTGTCTCCTTTTGAATAATTCTTGGCCTTAAAATTTGTAGAACCATTTAGAAAGATATCAACAGTTGTTGGGTTCTCATTTGATGTCACTGAAAATTCTTTATACTGATTTTCTGGTCCCTTCTGAGGGGTTATTATATAATATTCAACTCCCAACTTATGAACTGGAGAGATTAAAGCCACATCTCCACCACTGTCTCTATAATTACGAGACATCACAGTGACATCTGCATCAGCCGTAATCACCACAGGACTTTTACTTGTTGATGTTCCTTTCAATTCCCTATTAAGTATTATAGGAATTACTACAGTTTGATCTTTCCCAACTTTCACCTTCTTCTTAAAATTGCTATTTAAAACAGTGACAGAAACTGTGGTGGATTCTGATGTAGCAGTCACCAAAATTTGTCGTTCAGGGACTTGATCAGAATTTTCGTTTTGCAAAAATGATGTGACAAAGTTTTTCCCAGTTGTAGTAACATCATTAGAATCTGAAAATAAAAATTATATTTTCATTTATAATTTTACATCATTTTGGCAATATATTATTATGCACATTTCAACACTGAATTTTTTATCTAATTTGCTTGTAAAAGGCTAATTGAAAGGCATATGAAAAAGTATCCATTGTTCTTTAAACTCTTTTATTATAGACATATAATACAAAACTTTTTGGCACATAAAGATAATTACTAATAAAACAGAACTAAAAGATTTTTACTTTGAACCAGTTTATGTAATTTTTACCATAAATTCATGGTTAATGAAATCTGACTTGTAAAATACATTTCATAAATTTCAGTTGAATGACACCTGTTCTTCAGGATGAAGTTTTAAGTGTTGTATTTGATATATCAAAGTTAGAAAACTGTTTAAAACACGTAGCACTTAAAGCTATAAGTTTATTAGAAGAGACTAACAAAGTTATTTAAAATTCTAACATATTCATTCAGTGACCATTTTTATTAGGTCCTAGCTTTAGCTTTCTTTAAGCAAAGCTATTTTTATAAATAAATATTTATGTTAATGATACTCACGCAATTCTCTCTGAATCAGCTCTGTTATTTCTGCTGGAAATTCTCCTGCTTTATGCAAAAAACATAGAAAAAGAAATGCACTAAATCTCATGTTTCGGTCTGAGACTTTGTAAACGGTCTTTCTTGCATTTTGATTTGTCAATTTGTTACTTACTTTATGTACATTCTACAATTGTAATTTTGTTGGATTCTAATTTTAATATCCTTTCTTAAGCAATTATTCAAAATAACGGAGAGGACAGGGGGGGGACTTAAAAAAAAAAAAATCAATGATCACAGAACTGCTTTTAGTTATTAATATTTAATAATTTGCCTGTTTGCAAAATGCATATATAAATTGTGTTGAAAAGCAACCAACAATCCTGCAGGGTAAGCACTGTCCATTTTCATGATAAAAAAAAGTATTTATCGTATTTATTGATATTAAACATGATCAAGATCTTCATACACTTTCTAGACGCACAGGAAACTGAAGTCCTAGATTTTTCACACATTCTATATGTGCAGATACATGAAGACCTGACGATCATACCCTCCCTTACCCCCTGAGCCTATTAGCATGCCTATCATCACCAATAGCCGGTGATTAGACATGCAGAAGACAAATAAGAATGTAACTTTTCAGGGATTTATGCAAGATGCGTCTGTAAGAACTCTGTCTTTCTCAAATGAGGATCAGGCCCATTGTTAATTAATCATAGCTACAGTTATAATATTCTGCAAAGTCTTCATACCATCTGCTTTATGATAACACTTACCTGTGTTCAATGGAAGTTCACCTCCATGATCTGCAATGTTAAAATGTATGACTCAGAGATATAGGTAAAACAAATCATTTTATGTATTTACTAAAGGTATTTATATTGCGCCATCAGATTACATAGTGCTTACACTTTCAAAGAACCACTGTAAGACAGGGTAGTAAAAGATAGATTGGTTTGATAAGAGGGCTCTACTTGCAAAATTACTATTACAGGAATAATTCATAATCAATGATGTTTGGTTCTAATTCATGTAAAAATATTCCTATATTCATTATTTGGCCACCTTAGTTACCAATGTCATCCTGTTTCATGGTGTTTTAAAGCAGATACTCACTTAATAGCTTCTGAATCTCCTCTCCTAATCCACTCGGCAGTTCTCCTGTTTTAAGCAAAAAAATAAAAATAAAAAACTGTAAGGAGATGATCCAGAAATTTAGCATATCCGACTTTTGGATGCTCTATACACAACTCTGCATAAGTCGTAGGGAAAAGAGGCAAACGCACTCACTATCATAGCTGGACGGCTTATACAGCTGCAGCCTCTGCCACTTTTCTGTGCATGGATTTTTTAATACTTGTATTTCCAGCATTTAAAAACCCATTGCAATACTTTTTATAACAAGTACTGTAATGCCAGAGCGTAATAGCAGTTTTGGCGGTGATGCTGGCATAAAAATTTATAGAAAAATATTTTCATATTTAATAAATAAACTGATTATACTGATTATTTTATAAACTGATTTTCTAAAAAAAAAATGTAACACACAGATCTGTATTTTTCCATTAAAATTAACATGCGCTTATAACTTACACCTTACACTGAGATTGTGTAGCCACCTTTCCCAGCTACTGCATCTATTTAAATGAGAAAAACACCTATTTTCTCATTTAAATATCATGGAACTCCTTGTTTCACTGTGCAGTAAAGAAAGATGTAGACACCGGTGGATGGGCAGCACTGATCTCTCTCTCTATGCATGTTCTGAGCATCCGCAGTGCTCATTAAGGCTTCGCTTCCCTCTAAAAAGCTCTGGATCAGCTCCTAACATATCATGGCTGAGATCCAGAATCGTGCAGGGGCCTGTAGTTATGCACCCGTAGCAGAGAGTGCATGCCTAATGGTAACGGGGCTTTCCCGCCCCGACCCCTCATTTACATGGCTGTCCTCGCTTGTATGGCGGCGATACGGCCATCGTAAATGAAGGGTCAGCCTCTTCTGCATAAGTACTGATGTACGTAATTCCGTTATGTACGTTAGTAAGTACTGATGTACGTAATTCCGTTATGTACGTTAGTACTTACGCTGTCTGAACATCTGGCGCACACATGCACAGATGTTCCGACACGGGACTTACGCAAATGGCCATAGCTCTGGATCTGAGCCGTGATTGCACACCTCGGAACAATGGTAAGATAAAAATAAAATGTTATAATTTTAACTTAAATACTAAAATAAGGACAATTAGAATTTCTGTACAATACCCTGACTCCTCTTCAACATCTTCAATGTGATTCCTTTGGCATTTCTGTTATTTTTATATTATTTATTGAAGTCATTATTTGCTTATATGTTGTGTAATACATCTAATAGGCTATAAACAATTAACTCTTTAACATACCTGCATTCAAAGGACGTTTTCTAAGATCTATAAGTGATAATTATTCATAAAAAAATTTATTTTTAAACAATAGTGTAACAGAGGTAAGTATTAGTAATGCAAAAAATAAAAAAAATGGGTAAAACATAATTACTTATTATTGTTATATTAAAACTGATGGTAAAAAAAAGCTTCCCATGTTGTTTATCCTTCATTTACATACAATTAAACAGTTTTAGGAAAATATAGGTCAGTGCCAAAAAAAAAAGGAAAAATAAATAATTGATGTTTAAAAAACAAGTTATACCCATTACCCCAGGCTAAAATATATTTATTTAAATATAGTCGTAAATCTCAGCTTCAAACAGCTTCACAATTTCTTCATAAAAATATTTAAATCATTATTTACAGATATAAAGTACACATATATTTTATAAGATCGTTATTATTGCCAATGTGAGTGCTAACTCTTTCATCTATAAACAAAATATTTACTTTTTTTACAAACATTGCTGTTTATATCACGATTTCATCATAAAAGTTATCTATATTCAGTAGAAGTTCACCCACAGAATCAGAAAATGAAAAATTAATAACTTAGGACCTGATTCACGCTTAAGAATCTTCTTAAAATAAGAACTTAAAGTCACTCCTTGGCAAAACCATGTTGTTTTCAGGGGGGAGTCAAGTTAATTGTATTCTTTGCATGCAGGAATACAACTTTGAATTGCTTACTGCACACAGATACTGACCAGCTTTACTATCACACTGTTATCTAGACTTGGTATAGGAAACATCACCTCTCAACACTAGTACTGTTTGCAACAGATGAAATATGACTCCCCTGCAATGAACATGGTTTAGCCCAGGAGTGACTTTAAGTTCTTATTTTAAGAAGATTCTTAAGTGTGAATCAGGTCATTAATGTTTAACAACTAAGCAATTTCTAGATGTAAAGCACAAATATTTCATAGGATCATAACTATTTTCTGTTACGTGGATGGAACCCCAAGGCATGGAGTCTAACTACTGGCTGGTGTTCACCAGAGCCCCTGATGGTGAGGATGGATTTGGCTGCAAAACCAGTAGCAGGTCACTGTCCCCAGGGACCGAACTCGCACAAAGGAGAGCAGAAAAAGGCCAGATATATATAGGAGGCAGCCAAGGCTGGCAAGATAGCATGCAGATGAATGAGCAAGGAAGTACAGAGACTGCAGGGAAAACACAGGGCATTCAGAATAAAAGATGAATATAAATTCATGACAGGAGCATCAAGAGGACCGCTAGGAGCTATGATCAGCAAGGAGGCAATCAGGTGACAGCTATTTAAGGGGAGAGCCACGTCCCCATTGGCTGCTAAACTTACACAGTCAAATCCTCAACTAGGAAATCCCAGCTGCAAGGTGATCAGCTAGAATCCCTAGCAAGAAGGAATTCTGCAGAGGAAACCAGGACTGGAGTCCTGCTACAGTACAAAAACACTATTACACACTGCTGCCATATGCAGCGTGTAACATTTTTAATATAAATCTGTATGTCTTAAAGTGACTTTATTTGCTACAATAATAATTAAATTTAAATTTGGTGATAAAAATACAGTAAGATAATAATGAAATTTGACATTTATGAATACTAGACAACAGTACCGATTTTCATTGGTAGTTTAATTTTGTTATCTTTGTCCAATGTTTTTAATTAGTGATAACTATTCTTTCAATCACAAATTGATGAAAACTATTTAGATTTCAAAGAAAAAATCTCAATTTGATTTAAAAACAAATAATTACTCAATTCTTTCTGAACTTATTCTCATATTCTACCAATTCCTGCAAATTCTCCTGATCCAAACAAAAGTTTAGTTGTTTTGTTTTTTATTGTGTTGTTATGTTACTTATATGCTATACTCCCATTTTCTTTCACAAGTATTCTGCTTTCCAAAATCATTATTTTATCATAAAAAAATTAACTACATTCAATGGAAGTTCACCCCCAAGATCTGAAAATTTAAAAGGAATAACTCTTAAAATCGTTTTTTAACCACATAACCAATTAATTGATGCAAAACACACATTTCATAAGGTCATTACTATTTTTAAAAAACCTCTAAATAAGTTTAACCGTGACTGTTGGTCACAATCAAAATAAAATTTAAATCACAAAGTGAGAAAATCTGTTTAGATTTACAATAAATATCTCAGATATTCTATTAATTTAAAAACAGATACTCAATTTTTTCTTAACTAATCCTCCTATTCCACTAATTTCTGGCAAATCTGCTATTGTAAACATAACTTAAAAAAGGAGTTTTTATCAATATATGCTATTTTAACCATTATTTTTTATAAAATTTTGCTCCATAATTTTGGCAGCAAAACTCCTTCTACAGTGCAGTAGGAGGAGCCAGTAACAGTCAGTTACTGGCTGTAAGGAGACACCCCTATATCCACGGCACAGGAGAATAAGTCAAATCCCATAGAAGCTAGGGCAAACTAACAGGACAATGGTCGGTAGCTTGTTGTAAACTGGTGGTAAACAGTGGGATCCATGTGTCCTGCTATACTATTAATTTAAAATCAGATACTCCCTTATTTCTTTCTGAAGTAATTCTCCTAATCCACTAATTCCTGTTAATTCTTCTGTTGTAAACAAATATTTAAAAAATGTAAGTTGTTTTGTTGATTATATGCTATTTTTCCCCATTTATTTTACAAATATTCTGCTCTGCATAATATTCATCTTATCTTAAACATTACCTGTATTTAACACAACTAGTTGATTAATAAGATAGATACTCACTCCATTCTTTCTGGAACATGCCTGGTTTCCCCTCAAATTGTAGCTGTCCTCCTGTGTAACAAATATGTTATAATACAGTTTTTTCGGTTAGGCAAACTTTTATTAAATTTTTATTTATAAAAATTTGCTTCATAAATATACCACTATAATTAGGATACTCTCCAACTTACTTCAAATCTTCATCTTACCTAAAATATAATATATTATAATTACCTACTTTCCATGGAAAACCTGTTAAAAAAAATGAATTTCAATTAGTATTTGAAAGTGTGGATAATTTCTAGATGTACCAATAAATATAGATCACTGTAAATGGCTAAATTTGTTATATAAGTAGTGAATAGATATGGATTTTATGGAATACAATTAGTGTTCATTAACTTTAGTTTTTGCTTAGTTTTTAAATGTAAACAAATATTCTTAGATTAATTACAAAGATTTTTAAATAAGTATATAGTTGTTTAATATAGTTACTTACGCCATTTTAAAAGCATCCCAGGTCTCCAACCAAATTCTAGATATTAAAAAAGGGAAAAAAATCAATGTAGTTCATTTCAAATAACAGAAAATATATTTTTTGTATGTCAGGATATAATCAAATATCATGTGTACAAATTAAATATATGTATATAGCGTGACCTCTGTTTGGCCAGGGTCTGGTGATTCATGAAAAAGCCTTGAAGGTAGTGGGGCAGAACAAGCTAGGGCCCTGGTCAGTTTATGGCCCTGTTGTAAAAGTATCATTATATTAGGTGGGGTCATAAACCCATTTAAAACCAGCAATTTGTCACAAACTGTCACTTGTCACAAAGGTGGGGACTACTTAGAGAGTAGTAGTTTTTAAAGGCTACTTGCCTTTAAAAGTGTGGGATAGATTGCTAAGAAGGTTCACTCTATGGGAATCTTCTGGAAGGAAGGAAGTGTTCCATATTCCCAAGTAAACTGCTGAATCCGAGGCAGAGAAGGTTGTGTGTAAGTCTTTCTGTGTTTTCCCCTTTTATTGTATCAGAAACTATTTTGCATATTGCATGTCTATTTTGTTATTCTCTGTAACTAAGCACTGTGATTATTATCATATTAAATATCAATTAATAAGTTCATGTCACTGTGTTCTTACGGATTCACGTGTCAGACTAGCTCGGTTATTAAACGCTACTGAAGGGTAACAGAAGAGGTCACTCTGGGTTGCTGATAATTCTTATAAAGCATAACTGTGTTTGATTTGGGTAAAGGAGAACCAAAGACCTCCTGTGAATAGTCTTGGTGGTGGCAGTTCATTGGTAATAAGTCATATTTGGGATGGGAGAAGGGAGATTAGTCATTGTAGAACAGACCAGGTGGCTGTTGTGATTAACCCCTTGAGCCCCAGATAAGTCACGAAAGCCTCAGGTGAGGTCTGGGTCGTGACAATGTATTGGTTTTTATATTGTTTCTTTCAACAGACGTTAGGTTACTCTATATTTTTTATTATTTCATAAACAGTCACAACCAAATCATAATCCTATAAAACATCTGATATAATTGCATATGTTAATTATAGCTCTAATGCAAATATATTACAATGAGCATTTCCAACAAAAAACAGAACACCCACATGGGTGGGTTCAAGGTAGAAAGAGAAAATAATTAATGCCACTTAATAAGTCATTTATTTTGGTCTCACCTGGAATACCGTGTTCAGTTTTTGAAACCACATGTCCAGCACATAAATACATGATAATATTGTAGGTTACTTGGCTACTAACTAAAAATTAAAACTAGCCTGTTATGTGCAGGATTAAAAATTAAGTCTATGTTACCTTTGTTGTCCCTTTGCATGAATGTTGCATAACATGTGTAACATAACACACAAAAGAAAAAATAGAAAATATACATATAGCATGAGACAGAAAATGGATGTGGGGATATGATAGCAGCTGATATAAGAATTATGTAAAAGAACAGAAATATTTAAAACACAAGGGCATGGATTAAATTGGAGGGTGGTGGGTTCAGAGAATATGTGCGAAACACCAACTTTACTAAAAGGGTGGCGGATAAAAAGATCTGCCTCCCATCTGAGGTGGTAGAGGCTAAAACAATCAAACAAATGAGGTCATTTTAACTGAGCAAACTGCATGGGCAATTTGGCTTTTGTCTGCTGTCACATTCTTAGTCTCAATTTGTTATATATCGGCAATGTTGAACTATTTAATATGCTGTGGCAAAGAACTGTGTTATATACAAAATCTTCTAACCACCATCAAATACAGTAAGCATCCTTGTGACAATAACCAATAAACCTAAAACAGATACTATCCTACTGATTGCCAAAGAATACAATCCTATTGCCCACCACCCAATACAGAGAGAATTCATGTAATTGCCCCCTAATAAAGATAAAATCTTATTTACTGTTCAGTATATAAAGGCCAATACACCCTAAAATTATGCCCTAATGTAGTTTAACATTAAATATTTTTAAAAGATTTTATTTTTCCATTTTTTTGTCTGTCAATATTATATTTTAAATTTCAAGAATAAATTACATTCCTGTTCATTGTTATGACTTTTTATTACTTCTATTACTATTACTAACTTTGGTTCAATAAGAGTGCTCTGAACATAAGCTTACAATCTACAGGAATAATTAGGTCTAGGGCAGAATGAACATAAGCATGCTAATTAGTAATTCATTGAAGTTATGAATGAATGAATCAGTAATATTTGGTCCTAATTCATGTAAACATTTACCTATAATTATTATTTGGCCATTTCTGTTATCTTTAATCAATGTCATCCTGTTTCATGGTATTTTAAAGCAGATACTTACTAAAAAGCTGCTGAATCTCCTCTTCTAATCCTTTCGGCAGTTTACCTGTTTTCGGCAAAAAACAAAACAGAAAGGAGCTGATCCTGAGTTTTAGCATATCCAGTGTATTTGCTATACCTGACAAAGCCCACCTCTCAGGCGAAACGTGTTGGTGGTTGGCGACATACAGACAGATCTCTTTAATACATATTTCAAGCCATCACTGTTTGTGTCCACCTACTAGTGTCAGTTGCTCTGCATCTAACAAAGCAGGGGCGCAGTGGCAGCATCCTTGACAACAATCAATACTGCTGCCTGGAAGCTGAATACCCGTCCCACCTCCCATGAGTGAGCACACACACAGAATCCATCTGCACAACCGGGCCACCAGTCATCAAATAGAAGGAGGACATCTTCCCACCCGACAGCTTGATAGTCTCCGGACCCAGATCAAAGAAAATTTCAGAACCACAAGATGTAGGATGAATATTGATTCATCAGGTGGACTAGCAGTAGGAGGAAAAAACTGATCTTCATTTTCTATCTCTGTCCTCTCTGCATTGTTGAACTTATCCATAAACATAAGACTTAAACAGGCAGGACAAACCCGGGGCTTGGGTGGCTCCTCCATTTGAACTGAACTTTATTCCACCATCATATCTTCCCCTGTCATTGTCATCACAGTATAAGATATTACTTTGATTCAAACAATCCCACCTCTACCTACAGTATGCTATATGGAACTTATTTATGTTGTCTCTGGCCTGTGTCACACACCATACAGAGAGACTAGAGGAACTAACATGTATAGCTTGGAGCAGAGAAGAGCAACTAAAATGGTGCATGGCCTGTGTCACACACCATACAGAGAGACTAGAGGAAGTAAAATGTATAGCTTGGAGCAGAGAAGAGCAACTAAAATGAGAATAAATTGCTGTTATGTTTTAGGTTTGTGTTGTAATTCACATATCAAATTTAGAAAACTAGTAAAACACGGAGCACTTTAAAGCTATAAGAGAGCGGAAGAAACTAACAAAAATAATTTTAAAATGTAACTTATTCAGTGACTATTTTCGTTGGTTCCTCCAGTAGCTTTGAAATTTTTATTTATAAACGCTTATGTTAATGACACTCATCTAATTCTTTCTGAATAAGCTCTTCTATTTCTGCAGGCAATTCTCCTGTTGTATGCAAAAAACGTTAGAAAATAAAATCAATTTGATGAAAGATAGATTAACTTTACAAGAAATAACATTTACTAATCTTTTATTTGTTTAGAAAAAAAATGCTCCAAATGTTGTGGTCTGAGACTTTCTGTCCTGTGTCTTTTTTGCATTTTGATTTGTTAATTTGTTACTTATTTATGTACATTATTCTACATTTGTAATGTTTGTAGATGCTTTTAACTACTATTTATTAATTAGTATGTTTGCAAAATGCAAATAAAAATTGTGTTGGAAAGCTTTCAGCAATCCTGCAGGGTGATTGTTGACCATTTCATAATAAAGTACAAATTTAGTAATATTGGACCTGAATTAAGTCTCTGTGCATGTTCTGTACTCTCGGAGGTCTGGAGTCCATACAAAAGAGGAGAGTGCATTCTGCTGTCATTCTTCTCACTCGTGCAGAGTTCTGCACACATCTATATCCAGTACACTACCCTAACTTCCATCTACATGCAGATACATGCGGAACTGCCGATCACCACCCCCGGAGCCTAATTAGCATATATATCCACACCTGTCTGGCTGGGATTAGACATGTGGAAGACAAATGCCGGTCTCCTATTCCGATCTCCTACAATAGCTACAATTATAATATTCTGCAAAGTCTTTATATCATCTGCTTTATCATCACACTTACCTGTGTTCAATGGAAGTTCACCTCCATGATCTGCAATGTAAAAATGTATGACTCAGAGATATAGGTAAACTTTAGTAAATAAATAATTTTATGTATTTACTAAAGGTATTTATATTGCGCCATCAGATTACATAGTTCTTACACTTTTAAACAACCACTGTAAGACAGGATAGTGAAAGATAGATTGGTTTGATAAGAGGGCTCTACTCGCAAAATTACTATCTACAGGAATAATGAATCAAACGATAGGCTATAAACAATTAACTCTTTAACATACCTCCATTCAAAGGAAGTTTTCCAAGATTTATAAGTGATAATTATTCATAAAAAATTAAATTTTTAACCAATAGTGTAACAGAGGTAAGTATTAGTAATGCAAAAAATTAAAAAAATGGGTAAAACATAATTACTTATTATTGTTATATTAAAAATTATGGTAAAAAAAAACCCTTCCCATATTGTTTATCCCCCATTTACATACAATTAAATAGTTTTAGGAAAATATAGGTCAGTGGCAAAAAAAAAGTAAAAGTAAATAATGGAAAATATAGGTCAGTGCCAAAAAAAAAAGGAAAAATAAATAATTGATGTTTAAAAAACAAGTTATACCCATTACCCCAGGCTAAAATATATTTATTTAAATATAGTCGTAAATCTCAGCTTCAAACAGCTTCACAATTTCTTCATAAAAATATTTAAATAACTATTTACAGATATAAAGTACACATATATTTTATAAGATCATTATTATTGCCAATGTGAGTGCTAACTCTATCATCTATAAACAAAATATTTACTTTTTTACATTGCTGTTTATATCACAATTTCATCATAAAAGTTATCTATATTCAGTAGAAGTTCACCCACAGAATCAGAAAATGAAAAATTAATAACTTAATGTTTAACAACTAAGCAATTTCTAGATGTAAAGCACAAATATTTCATAGGATCATAACTATTTTCTGTTACGTGGATGGAACCCCAAGGCGTGGAGTCTAACTACTGGCTGGTGTTCACCAGAGCCCCTGATGGTGAGGATGGATTTGGCTGCAAATCCAGTAGCAGGTCGCTGTCACCAGGTATTAAAGTCGCACAAAGGAGAGCAGAAAAAGGCCAGACATATATAGGAGGCAGCCAAAGCTAGGCAAGATAGCATGCAGATGAATGAGCAAGGAAGTACAGAGACTGCACTGTACTGACCAGGCAAGCT
Organism: Limnodynastes dumerilii; assembly: GCA_011038615.1. Taxonomy (NCBI): domain Eukaryota; kingdom Metazoa; phylum Chordata; class Amphibia; order Anura; family Limnodynastidae; genus Limnodynastes; species Limnodynastes dumerilii. The sequence continues at coordinate 3,193 of WWET01008149.1, read as the reverse complement.
GGTGTGCAGGTGAATAAGCAAGGTAAAATTATAGGCAGACTGACATAAACAGAATGGGGCAGGAGGATAGCACCAATAGTGAAGTGCACAGAGGAATAGAAATAGTAACAGACAGACTGGATAAACTGACAAGTGCATGTAATCAGAGAAGTGCAGATTGCAACATAAGACACAGATAATAAGCACAGAACCAGAATGAGACTGGGGATATAAATGTGTGCAGATAGCAACACACAGTACCAGGACAAGGTTGGATATAGACAGACAATACCAACAATGACAAGGGCTAGCACACAACTAACTGCAGGAAAACTCATTCACATTAAGTAATAACAATGGAGGAAAGGCAGGAGTCCAGGGTACAAAGGAGAGATATGACAGAGAAAACAGGCTATTCAGAATAAAAGATGAATATAAATTTACGACAGGAGCATGGAGAGGACCGATAGGAGCTATGATTGGCAAGTAGGCGACAGGTGACAGGTATTTAAGGGGAGAGCCACATCCCCATTGGCTGCTAAACTTACACAGTCAAATACTCAACTAGGAAATCCCAGCTGCAAGGTGATCAGCTAGAATCCCTAGCAAGAAGGAATGCTACAGAGGAAACCAGGATTAGGGTACCCTGCTACAGTACAAAGACACTATTACACACTGCTGCCATATGTAGCATGTAACATTTTTTATGTAAATCTGTATGTCTTAAAGTGACTTTATTTGCTACAATAAAAATGTAATTTGGTGATAAAAATACAGTAAGATAATAATGAAATTTGACATTTATGAATACTAAACAGTACCGTTTTTCATTGGTAGTTTAATTTTGTTATCTTTGTCCAATGTTTTTAATTAGTGATAACTATTTTTTAATCACAAATTGATAAAAACTATTTAGATTTAAAAGACAAAATCTCAATTTGATTTAAAAACAAATAATTACTCAATTCTTTCTGAACTTATTCTCCTATTCTACCAATTCCTGGCAATTCTCCTGATGCAAACAAAAGTTTAGTTGTTTTGTTTTTTAATGTGTTGTTATGTTACTTATATGCTATATGCTCCCATTTTCTTTCACAAGTATTCTGCTTTCCAAAATCATTATTTTACCATAAAAAATTAACTATATTCAATGGAAGTTCACCCCCAAGATCTGAAAATTTAAAAAGAATAACTCTTAAAATAGTTTTTTAACCAAATAACCAATTAATAGATGCAAAACACACATTTCATAAGGTTATTACTATTTTTAATAAACCTCTAAATAAGTTTAACCGTGACTGTTGGTCACAATCAAAAATTAAAATTAAATCACAAAGTCAGAAAAACTGTTTAGATTTACAATAAATATCTCAGATATTCTATTAATTTAAAAACAGATACTCAATTTTTTCTGAACTAATCCTCCTATTCCACCAATTTCTGGCAATTCTGCTATTGTAAACATAACTTAAAAAAGGAGTTTTTATTATTATATGCTTTTTTAACCATTATTTTTTACAACATTTTTCTCCATAATTTTGGCAGCAAAACTCCTTCTACAGTGCAGTAGGAGGAGCCAGACGCCCCTATATCCACGGCACAGGAGAATAAGTCAAATCCCATAGAAGCTAGGGCAAACTAACAGGACAATGGTCGGTAGCTACTTGCAAACTGGTGGTAAACAGTGGGATCCATGTGTCCTGCTCAGGGGCATTTTTAGAAATGAAGGGGTCCGTGTGCAGATGGGCCCCCCTCCCCAGATGGGCCCCCCTCTTCTTCTTCCCAACCCTATCTATATCTATACAAATGGTGATGGTCTCCACCAGCCTACCATTCCCAACAGTGCACTGCGCGCGGGCATCATGCGGGGATGTCAGGCATGCGTGCACTGCGCAGCCTCTAAGTTTTGTTGATTATATGCTATTTTACCCAATTTCTTTTACAAATATTCTGCTTTAAATAATATTCATCTTATCTTAAACATTACCTGTATTTAACACAACTAGTTGATTAATAAGACAGATACTCACTCCATTCTTTCGGGATCATGCCTGGTATCCCCTTAAATTGTAGCTTTCCTCCTGTGTAAAAAATATGTTATAATACAGTTTTTATGGTTAAGCAAACTTTTATTACATTTTTATTTATAAAAATTTGCTTCATAAATATACCACTATAATTAGGGTACTCTCCAACTTACTTCATCTTACTTCAAATCTTCATCTTACCTAGGATATAATATAATTACCTAATTTCCATGGAAAACCTGTTAAAATAAATGAATTTCAATTAGTATTTGAAAGTGTAGATAATTTATAGATGTACCAATAAATATAGATCACTGTAAATGGCTACTAACATTTGTTATATAATTAGTGAATAGATGTGAATTTATGGAATAAAATTAGTGTTCATCAACTTTAGTTTTTGCTTAGTTTTTAAACGTAAACAAATATTCTTAGATTAATGACAAAGATTTTTAAATAAGTATATAGGACCGGATTCAGAGTATCGCATCCGTGTGAAAATAACACGGATGCAATGCTTTTTTAACGAACTGCGCATGCGCTAAATGCGCAAGGAAGTCGGATTGCTGGCGGAGTTTATGGTATCCGCCAGCATCTGATTCCACCTGCAAAAGGGGGTGTGCTCCGCTTTTCTCATTTAAATACTACGTGCACACCAGTCCAATGCATAGGGAGGTAAAAGCCCTACGCATCCACCATCTCAGGGATTGTGGAATCGTAGGGGAAGCACACCAGAGCTGGAAAAAAAAATGTAAACAAAAAAAACCCCTGTTTAGTTAAAAATTAACCCCTTCCCCCACCTGCCCCGCCGCCACAACCTATGTTTAAAAAATAAATAAATAAAGTCCCGGTCAAAAGGACATACTGCCGCTAGTAGAACTACAAGCACAAGCATGCCCATGAATAACAAGGCATGCTAGCGCTTGTAGAACTGCTATCGCCAGCATGCCCTGGCTTAAATCTCTACACATGCCAACATGTTATAAAAAAAACATACAGTGACCTCCCCCCAAAAAATAAGAAATCCTCCACTTCCTCACAAAAATTAAAAGTAAAAAAAACTGACAATACCCGTCCCTTTCTTAAAAAAAAATACACATCCCACATAAATATTGTTTAAAAATTGACACATGCCCCCCAAAAATCATAAGAAATAAAAAAAATTCATGCCACATGTGCCCCTCTAT
>WWET01008148.1:7757-26877 GCA_011038615.1 Limnodynastes dumerilii | reverse complement strand
CAACTGCAGCGCGGCGCGGCATCCTCCCCTGAGTGTTCAGCCGGACAGCGCCAGTCACATGACACACTGCGAGAGTGAGATAATCTTGCAGTGTGTCCTATAGGCCAGCGCTGTCTGGCTGAACACTGATTGGAGGATGCCGCGCCGCGCTGCAGTTGTACACTGACTCAGGGAGTAAGGTAAGAGGGGTTTATTCTTTCTTTTTCTTTCTTTTTGTGTGGGTTTTGTAGGGTATGCGACCTGATGGCGCCTCCAAAGCCATCCGCGCCTAGGGAACATGCCCTACAAAACCCATACTAGTTACGCCTCTGGTCCTAACTGTAACAATGAGAGGCCCCATGTTGGGTCATATATATATATATGTTTCTAAATTGAGAGCTAATTTATCTCAGGAGATCCCCCTTAATGCCTCCAAAATAGCTGCTGTGGAACAACAACCCCTCTAAGCAGCCCCTTAATGCCTCCAAAATAGCTGCTGTGGAACAACAACCCCTCTAAGCAGCTGCTGCTCCCACACAGAATACACACAAAATACACACAAAATACACACAAAATGGAAGTTGCGCAGATCAACTTATAACAGGGTTGCCGACTTTTAAAAGCTTCTGGAAGTTGCGCAGATCAACTTATAACAGGGTTGCCGACTTTTAAAAGCTTCCCTCTGGGAGATTCCGGAGGGAAGCCATACATGCATGCAGGGGGCAGGGCTTAACAGCGCAATTTATGAATCATTAAGCCTGCCCCTTGACTATTAATTACCCCTTTTGGGGTTTAATAGGGATGGGGGTGGGGCTTGATGACACAATTTACGTCTTCAACTCCCTCCCTGCCCTTAGTAAAACTAGTATAATAGTGTTGCCAGGCAGGGGGACAGGATTTGAGGCCCTTGCGGGAGACTTGCAGGCTGCCCTAATATTCCGGGAGAGTCGGCAACCCTGACTTATAGGTAAATGCAAACAGGTGCATGAAAGGCTGGGGGGTAATCTGCTAGGAACAGGTCAAGGTAACAGGATAATATAAAAATAGTACAGAAAAGAACAGCATAGGTGTGTGCAGGGATAGATAAACTAGATAAAATAAGTATAGCCCACGCACAAGAGGACAGGTGAGAGCACCAAGAAAACTAGGTACAAGTAAGAAACAGGTGGACAATGTGCAAACAAGTAAGCCAGGAGTAGGTAAGGTTAGGGTTAGGAATTGGCAAGGCAGGGTGAGACCAGGTAAATGGCAGGGCAAGGCAAAGCCAAGTCAACACAAGGTCAGGTCAGGTACAGGTAAATAGCAATCACGAGCAGAATCAAAGGAGCAGGACCCATATTATGTGTAATATAATCATCATAGAATGGAAACTTACAGATAATTACAGAGCGATTAGCCAATCAGGAGTGAGCAACCAAAAGTCTTCATTTTTGATAGGTAAGAATTCTGGATGCTAAGCAACAGCAAAGACCACTCACAAAAATGTTGGAAGATCAATTGTTGCTCCTCCTCGAGGCAGAAGCAATCAATTTGTGAACCTTTTCTGAACTGAAAGGTATAAAATGGCCCTTTCAAAAAAGGGCCATTAATACTGGCGACCCACACCTGTTTATATGATATTATGATGTGTAGTCATTTTGACCATTACTATTGATGAACTGCTTACCTTAAAAGTACTTTATGTGGCAGCAACTATGAAATTACAATTATCATTGTTATTATTATTATTATTATTATTATTATTATTATTATTATTATTATTATTTTAGACATAAAATACATGCAGACTAGCCGTTTTTGCATCCACTTCAACAACTTAAGTTGTTCAATGATCACACATGCGGAAAATCTATACGCAATAAATATATTGAATGTGGTTCACTGGTATGTGATCTATTTTACATGGGTTCTGTTCGCCGCTATGAAAGTCAGATTTTCCAAATACAATTCGAATTAGCTATTGGCTGTCTCTATTTAGAAATCTGCATAATAAGAAAGTTTTTATAATGAATGGGTAAGTATGACAAGTTTATTTTTAAGAAACTTATCCATTTATTTGGTTTCGGACACCCGTCACAGGACCCAACGGAAGACCTGCCACAGATCCACTGCAGCACATGACTGGACAGGCTAGGGAGGAAGGGGAGTCTTAGGGTTAGGCTGTAGGGAGGGAAAAGAGCTTAGAAGGGGAGTTTTAGGGTTAGGCTGCAAGGAGGGGATAGAACATAGGAGGGGAGACTTAGGGATAGGCTACGGGGAGTTGAGTCTTAGGGATAGCCTGCAGGAAGGGGAGTCTTAAGGTTAGGCTGCAGGGAGGGAATCCATCGTAGATGTCACCAGCATTACCTGCACTACTGCCTCCAGCATTACATGCACTACTGCCTCCAGCATTACCTGCACTACTGGCTCCAGCATCATCTGCCCTACTGCCTCCAGCATGACCCACACTACTGCTTCCAGCATTAGCTGCACCTTTATTACCAGCCTACCTGCTCTCCAGCAGTCCACTGTCCAGTCCAGTCTCTGGAGCAATAAAGTCCAGCCTGCCTATGCTAATCCAGTTCAGCTTGCCTGTGCTAATCCAGTTCAGCCTGCCTGTGCTAATCCAGTCCAGTCTGCCTGTGCTAATCCAGTCCAGCCTGCCTGTGCTAATCCAGTCCAGCCTGCCTGTGCTAATCCACTCCATCCCGCCTGTGCTAATCCAGTCCAGCCTGCCTGTGCTAATCCAGTCCTGCCTGCCTGTGCTAATCCAGTCCAGCCTGTGTGTGCTAATCCAGTCCAGTCTGCCTGTGCTAATCCAGTCCAGCCTTGTTCTTATGTACAAGCATCATCTCTGGCCTTCCAGCTTCCTCTACAACATCCGCTGTCCTACACACCCCTCGGAACTCGTGACTAATTCAGATTCTACCAAGACTGTAACAGTAGAAGGGGAAGCTTAGGGTCAAGCTGTAGGTTAGGAAGATTTAGGGTTAGGGTAATGGCAGGGGAGAGTTAGGGTGAGCATTAGGATAAGGGTTTGGGAAATACTCACCAGTCAGCACTGAGGACTCCTCCTGGGGATCGTTAATTCCCTCACTCCAGGGCAGGAACAATTGCTGGTGGTGGTGGGACGTTGGAAATGGCTACAGCCTAACCCCGATTTACCTGTCAAGCCACCATAGGCTCTTGAGTTAGAGAGACTTTGTGTGATATAATATATCTAGACCTCTGGCTTGATATATCTTAGATAGCAGTGATGCATGCATTGGGGTTTTTGGCTGCTTGGAAACCCCCCCATATAGAAAAAAATCTCCCCAAAACTTTGGTCTGGGCTCTGTGGCAAAAAAAACCCCAAAAATGTTGCTGCTGAGAAAGCATTCAGAGCGAATCACACATGATGTTGTGTAAGTCTGCACAGCTGCCCAGTCAGGACAATGACCTACCTATATTATATGCGGAGTGTATAAAGGGTATGGTGATAGCAAGCTGTATATTATAATATTCGTGTGGTATAGTAGGGTCTAGGAATGACACACTGTATACAGTATATAGTTTGCCTTCCTCAGGAACCTAGTATATCCCCTTTATATTACAGTGCCCTTCCAAGACAAGACGTACTTGAATTAGTTTGCCTTTCAAAGACATGTTACAAATGGGATATATTAGGGGGTCTGGACATGACACTTTATATAACGCACAAGTAGAGTATAGTATAGGTCTGGTAATGGCACAAACTGTTATATTAATGTGGTATATTAGGGTCTGTGAATGTCATACTGTGTACAGTACATAGATTGCATATCCCAGATTTCCAATATATCCAATTTGAATTAATTCCCAAACCCCTAATAAAGCTATTAAAAATTATTAATAGCATTGGACCCCCCCCCCCACACACACAATTAATAGCCTTGGAACCCCCCCCCCACACACACACACACACTCTCTACCCATTTGAAAAACGTAACTTTTGACAATGGATAGAGAATTTTGCATGATATGATAGACCTACACTTCTGGCTAGATAAAACTTATATAGAGCTGCTTGTTCTATAATCTTATTTTACACAAACTTTTTTTGTAATTTTGTACTTTTCTCGAGTCCTCTGAAAATTTTGTGTCCTGTTCATTTTCCTCATAGGGATATTTAACATGAAAGCAGCAGCTGGGAATTCCCCATACATGATAATTAGTTTAATTTTCTCTCCAGGGAGAGCCCAGTGTCAGGAATGATAATACATTTTCCACAGAGAGACCTTTGTAGCTTAACCCTTCAAATACAATGTATATGTAGTCTAAAAATAATTTAAGAGCGAATGAATTGAAGTAGGGTTAAGTAATAGTTAATGGTAATCTTGAACGATTATGCTTGTGACTATATATAACATTAGGAAGTACATAAAAAACCGGGGCAGTGTAATGATAGGTAAGACATAACCACGGTGTCCTATTTTCACAAATGACCAGACCTCAACCATCTTCTACCGGCTTCCTTTGGCTCCATAAATACATAAATATAGAAAAAATATGTCTTCATCTTCCAGTAAAACTACTATTATAAATTTACAAACAGATTTATGATAGGCCCCCAGGCTGATCCAGATACTAAATATATAGGTATAATTGGTTTCAAATTCTATTGTGATTGCTATTTTGCCGTTCTGCATACCTGTGCATCCAAGCTACCCTATCGGATTATAATTTCCTCACACTTTATTTGGAAAACCTTTAGGTAGACCCTGTCTGTTGGAAGTCGATCTGTGATAGGGGGTAATGGAAACAGTGCAATCCCGGAGCTTTCAGGATAGTGCGGCCTAGCTTTTGTAGACTCCTTTCGATCTTCATTGGGAAGTCTTGATCTAGCACCCCAAAGTCTAGCATCTGCAGTCATGTGGTCCATTATTTGGAGACTGGCTAGGCTGGAGGCACTGTTCTGGAGGCCAGCTAGGCTGAAGGCAGTAGTCCCATATACACTTAGGTTGGCACCATTTTTGGATTCCTTGGAATAGGACAGTGAGCCACCAATACTATTGGACAACTTCTCAAGCAGTTGGTTCTTACCCACAAAAAACATTTATTACCCTGATATCATCTATATTTCTATAGTTTATTTTAATTTATACAGCCAAGTCTATTAAAAGTAATATGTTATTGTTCAAAAGGGACCTTTCCATCTAGGGTTCTGCTGTTAAGAATATATTGTTGTTCTCAGGCTCAATGGCAGGATGGTGGTCAGTTTCTACAGAGTGATCCGTCCAGTCATATTGGCCCACCTCATTTTCTACTGCAAGGGACAACGATGCCAACTGGACCACTCAGAGCTTCAGGGGATCCAGCAGTCGGGGGATATAATGCTGGGAGTTGTGTTACCCCTTCACCTCGCCACCTCTTATCATCCTACCCATTTCACAGAGAGACCCCCCAGGACCATCTGCTCAAAGTAAGTGGCCATTCTCTAAAACAGCTGTCAAATATTTATTTATTTTTATATAACAATCTCTCCATAGTTACTACAGTAAATAGTTTAGTGCAGATCCTCTAACACCCCATCCAAGTACAATATACTCTGCTCCTGGTGTTCCAACTTTCACTCACCTGCTTTTAAGTAATATACTGATGTTTAAAAACATCTTCAACAAAGATGGCTACCAGAGAGTTAGGGTGAGCATTAGGATAAGGGTTTGGGAAATACTCACCAGTCAGCACTGAGGACTCCTCCTGGGGATCGTTAATTCCCTCACTCCAGGGCAGAAACAATTGCTGGTGGTGGTGGGACGTTGGAAATGGCTACAGCCTAACCCCGATTTACCTGTCAAGCCACCATAGGCTCTTGAGTTAGAGAGACTTTGTGTGATATAATATATCTAGACCTCTGGCTTGATATATCTTAGATAGCAGTGATGCATGCATTGGGGTTTTTGGCTGCTTGGAAACCCCCCATATAGAAGAAAAAATCTCCCCAAAACTACGGTCTGGGCTCTGTGGCAAAAAAAAAAAGCCAAAAATGTTGCTGCTGAGAAAGCATTCAGAGCGAATCACACATTAGAGTGTGTAAGTCTGCACAGCTGCCCAGTCAGGACAATGACCTACCTATATTATATTCGGAGTGTATAAAGGGTATGGTGATAGCAAGCTGTATATTATAATATTCGTGTGGTATAGTAGGGTCTAGGAATGACACACTGTATACAGTATATAGTTTGCCTTCCTCAGGAACCTAGTATATCCCCTTTATATTACAGTGCCATTCCAAGACAAGACATACTTGAATTAGTTTGCCTTTCAAAGACATGTTACAAATGGGATATGTTAGGGGGTCTGGACATGACACTTTATATAACGCACAAGTAGAGTATAGTATAGGTCTGGTAATGGCACAAACTGTTATATTAATGTGGTATATTAGGGTCTGTGAATGTCATACTGTGTACAGTACATAGATTGCATATCCCAGATTTCCAATATATCCAATTTGAATTAATTCCCAAACCCCTAATAAAGCTATTAAAAATTATTAATAGCATTGGAACCCCCCCCCACCACACACACACACACTCTCTACCCATTTGAAAAACGTAACTTTTGACAATGGATAGAGAATTTTGCATGATATGATAGACCTACACTTCTGGCTAGATAAAACTTATATAGAGCTGCTTGTTCTATAATCTTATTTTACACAAACTTTTTTTGTAATTTTGTACTTTTCTCGAGTCCTCTGAAAATTTTGTGTCCTGTTCATTTTCCTCATAGGGATATTTAACATGAAAGCAGCAGCTGGGAATTCCCCATACATGATAATTAGTTTAATTTTCTCTCCAGGGAGAGCCCAGTGTCAGGAATGATAATACATTTTCCACAGAGAGACCTTTGTAGCTTAACCCTTCAAATACAATGTATATGTAGTCTAAAAATAATTTAAGAGCGAATGAATTGAAGTAGGGTTAAGTAATAGTTAATGGTAATCTTGAACGATTATGCTTGTGACTATATATAACATTAGGAAGTACATAAAAAACCGGGGCAGTGTAATGATAGGTAAGACATAACCACGGTGTCCTATTTTCACAAATGACCAGACCTCAACCATCTTCTACCGGCTTCCTTTGGCTCCATAAATACATAAATATAGAAAAAATATGTCTTCATCTTCCAGTAAAACTACTATTATAAATTTACAAACAGATTTATGATAGGCCCCCAGGCTGATCCAGATACTAAATATATAGGTATAATTGGTTTCAAATTCTATTGTGATTGCTATTTTGCCGTTCTGCATACCTGTGCATCCAAGCTACCCTATCGGATTATAATTTCCTCACACTTTATTTGGAAAACCTTTAGGTAGACCCTGTCTGTTGGAAGTCGATCTGTGATAGGGGGTAATGGAAACAGTGCAATCCCGGAGCTTTCAGGATAGTGCGGCCTAGCTTTTGTAGACTCCTTTCGATCTTCATTGGGAAGTCTTGATCTAGCACCCCAAAGTCTAGCATCTGCAGTCATGTGGTCCATTATTTGGAGACTGGCTAGGCTGGAGGCACTGTTCTGGAGGCCAGCTAGGCTGAAGGCAGTAGTCCCATATACACTTAGGTTGGCACCATTTTTGGATTCCTTGGAATAGGACAGTGAGCCACCAATACTATTGGACAACTTCTCAAGCAGTTGGTTCTTACCCACAAAAAACATTTATTACCCTGATATCATCTATATTTCTATAGTTTATTTTAATTTATACAGCCAAGTCTATTAAAAGTAATATGTTATTGTTCAAAAGGGACCTTTCCATCTAGGGTTCTGCTGTTAAGAATATATTGTTGTTCTCAGGCTCAATGGCAGGATGGTGGTCAGTTTCTACAGAGTGATCCGTCCAGTCATATTGGCCCACCTCATTTTCTACTGCAAGGGACAACGATGCCAACTGGACCACTCAGAGCTTCAGGGGATCCAGCAGTCGGGGGATATAATGCTGGGAGTTGTGTTACCCCTTCACCTCGCCACCTCTTATCATCCTACCCATTTCACAGAGAGACCCCCCAGGACCATCTGCTCAAAGTAAGTGGCCATTCTCTAAAACAGCTGTCAAATATTTATTTATTTTTATATAACAATCTCTCCATAGTTACTACAGTAAATAGTTTAGTGCAGATCCTCTAACACCCCATCCAAGTACAATATACTCTGCTCCTGGTGTTCCAACTTTCACTCACCTGCTTTTAAGTAATATACTGATGTTTAAAAACATCTTCAACAAAGATGGCTACCATAGAAACCGACAGTTGTAACCCAAGAGCAGAGTATTTTGTACCTAATGGAATGGGTCGTGTTGCAGGGTTTGTTAATGTGGCCTGAACAGAGCTCTGATTGGTATCTAATAACAGCAGTAAACAGCTCAGTTTGATGGAATCCTCAGCAATGTATTGCATTGTGCTTGGCTGTAATATGTCCCTATACAACCTGCATTAGTTGAATATAGAAGCTGCAAAGCTGCATTAGTTGAATATAGAAGCTGTTTTCACATCTGAATCACAACTAAGGGCTAGATTTACGAAACTTCTCAAAAGAAAAAAAATTGAAATATTGCCCAGAGCAACCAATCAGAATTTAAATGACAATCTCTAGTGTGTAAAATGAAAGGGAGAGCTAGAATCCCATTGGTTGCTATTGGCTTGGGCTTTACCAAATGCAGGATGCATTCATGCTTACATTCTTGCTTGATTCAGGCCCTCAGTGTTCACTATTTACATGTCTGTTATCTGTATGTAGAAAATGAATCAGCTGATGGCAGAAAATATTGAGGCTTATTTCTTTCTTTCTGATACTCCTGGGGTGTGGAGGCCATATTTATTTATATCCTGGAACTCCTTGGAAGTATAACTTCATTGGTTGCAGTATCATGGACAAATACTAAAATATAAACAAATAAAAAAAAAACTTTTATGCTATTTTTAATAGACTTTAACCGGATACTTCCCAAATTCTTGTTCCCCATTTTCTTAAATATATAGTAAAACTAACTTTTAGAGCTAGATTTATTAAGATGCGGAAAAAGTGGAGATGTTGCCTATAGCAACCTATCAGATTCTAGTTCTCACTTTCCTATTATATACTAGAAAATGTCTGCTAGAATCTGATTGGTTGCTATAGGCAACATCTCCACTTTTCTTTCCTTTCCCGCAATTTAGTAATCTGGCCTTAGTCTTTCCTGGGATAGTGAAGTTTGGGAAAGAAATTCCTGAAAATTGTCTAAAAAAATAGCCCACCAATAAAGGACCAAAACTTGGTGGCTGCTGGAACACCTCTTCACTCAGCCAATCACAAGAGGTGATACTGGATAAATACCAGTCATTGGATAATGGATAATCCAGACTCCTCAACTCCTTTTCTCACAAATGTCATTGGTTCCAGGATTGTTGAAAATGTGTTCACCAAAATTTAGGTTTTAAAGTACTATATTACTGGTTAATAGGTTCAAATTTATAAGCACTGCACTGATTAGAGAACTTTGTCATATTGCATAAAGATCAATACTGTTAATCTTTTCTTGAAATCACAGTTTCCATTTTGAGAGCTATCAGCAGTTCCAAGCCATGACATTCGCCATGGAGGAAATTAACAAAGACCCAAATATTCTTCCTAATGTGACACTGGGCTTCCAAGCCTATGATTCATGTGATCAGCTTCATCTGGATTTAGAGAGTTCTTTACAAGTCTTGACCGGATCCAGCACAGCCATACCCAACTACAGATGTCTTCCGGATGTCCCTTTGTCTGCAGTCATTGGACCAGCCATCTCCACTCACTCAATCCTCTTGGCTCATATATTGGGGCTCTCCAGGTACCCACAGGTAGGTCATTTATGATCAGGAAAATAATGAACACAGCATAGTCAATAATAATAACAAACACATAAAGTTTTCTAAGAGAATAACTTATTAGATATTGTATACTTACAACTCAGAATAAGGTCCAGAATGTGGAGAATCTAGGGACCCTTTTCATAGAATGTGACAGCAGATAAGAACCGCTTAGCCCTACTCTGCCCTATCCATCCACCCTATTTGTGAAACTACCCTTCCTCCAGCTTCCCCTGTGCCCACCACTCTTCCCTGTGGAGGAAACCCACACAGACAGATCATACAAACTCCACACAAATAAAGGCTCTATTATGGAATCAAACATATGACCTCAGTCCTGAGAGGCACACGTGTTACTCACTGAGCCACCATGCTGTCTGATGTAGTCTGAATAGTTCAATACCAGTCAACACAACATCTTAATGTGGTCATTAGCATGAAAGGACAACATGCACTTATAAATATGCTGATTACTTGCAAACATATAGGTCCTGATCTAGAGTTCAGAGGGTTAATTGATGCCCTGAGTCAATTACTTATCAATAACTGGAGACCTAACTGGTAACCTTAAGTACCACACGTTGTACTAACACATTTCAGTTCACACTGAACTTTCCTCAGGGCTCATGCCTTACACCAGTTATTGGCCAGTAATTGACTCGGAGCATCAACAGTACCCTTTTACATGTAGTTTCCGTCCTTACATGGATACTAACAGGCAGCACCTCTTATTGGGCCTGATCTAGACCTACGATCATGAAACGCTCGTGTGCGTAGCGTATTTACACCAGCGTACCTCCGATGCACTCCCCTAGGAACTCCCCCTGTTCATACTCAATTTTCTGTCTTACGCTGAGCAAACCTTAACTTTTCAAAGCGTAACCGCGGCCATTGTAAAGCAGCCATTGTGTTGTTACGATGCTTAGCACGCCCATACTGTACAATTTTAATAACTCACCCCGCCCCCCTTGGTGCGTATTTATGGATTTCGTGTTGCAGGCACACCCCTTCGAGCATGGTAACGAAGCTGGCATGCTCAAGGCCCATACGCTCAGACTTTCGTAGCGTAACATGAGCATAACATCTGCCCCGAGCATGCGTAGTAAGTACAAATTTCTGTTTTTACACTCACAACCAAAGTAAAAAAAGCACCCGAGAGTAGGTCTGGATCAGGCCCATTCTATGTATTCACTTGCAGACTATCTACTTTGGGTGATTGGGTCCAATCACTGGTACATTAAGACTATATCTGTTTGTACAGGGTTCTTCTTTTTTTTTTTTTTACTACATTGTAAGACTGATTTATCAGAAGTGATTTATCAGTCGTGATACACAGTAATCAGAGTTTATCCCCTAAGGACTTTTAAAAATTATTTTTCAAAGAATACTTTGTCCAAGTTATTTTATATTAATTGAATTGAATGTTAACTTGCATAGATTTTTATTTATTTTTTCATATATAAAATACATCTAAATAATCCATTTGTATTCATCTTGATTTTATTTGTGGCTTCTTTTTAACAGATTAGTCATTACTCAACAAGCCATCTACTCAGCAACCGCCAAAGATTCTCGTCTTTCTTCAGGACTGTTCCAAGTGACGCCTTCCAGGCCCTGGGCCTAGCAAAACTGGTGCTATATTTTGGTTGGACTTGGGTTGGACTCCTGGCTATAGATAATGACTATGGTCAACAAGGTATCCAGTTGGTTAGGCAAGAGATAACCAAAGGTGGAGCGTGTGTTGCCTTCGCCGAGAATATTATGATAAATCTACCAGATCGAAACGCTCCTCACATTGTCAAGGTCATTAGAAGCTCAACAGTCAAGGTTGTAGTTGTCTTCTCCACCGATGTCGAGTTGATTCCTATTCTAAATGAGATGTGGAGGCAGAATATCTCAAACATAACATTTGTTTCCAGTGAAGCTTGGTCTACGAGCAGTATGTATTCCATTGGGAAATATTCAGAGCTTCTCTCTGGCACAGTTGGCTTAGCATTCTATAGTGGGAACATTCCAGGTTTCCGTACTTTTCTAAACACAATACACCCATCCATGGCTCTGGGAGGAGATTGGATAAAAATATTTTGGGAACAAGCTTTTAGTTGTAAATTTCCACAGGTGTTAAACTCCACAGCTTACTCGGACAATGCCTTAAACATGTGCACTGGGCAGGAGAAACTTAAAGATGTTCAAAGCAGCTTTACCGATATGTCCATCTTGAGAACGACGTACAATGTCTACACTGCTGCCCATGTTGTGGCCAAAGCATTGGAGGATATGTATAACTGTATTGTGGTAAAAGGTTCATTGCCATATAATCAATGTGCGGACATTTATCGTTTCAAACCTTGGCAGGTATCATTTCACAATTTTCTCAGATACCACCTTCATAGTTTTGTTTAAATGTTTATTACTAATGCTAAAGCTTTTCTTTGTGGTGCAAATTTATTAAGACTAATACCGATAATGATGCTTTATAATTCCTAGCGGTCTTCCTTTATTACTACCTCTTTTGCTTCACCCATAGACTAGTTTCACAGCTCAATTTCATGTCTCTCATCCTCTTATACACAGATCTTCTAATCACTTACTGCTTGTTTATCTTTCTCACTCTCCTTTAATGTCCCCACCAATTTTATCATATGTCCCTGAATTTACATCAAGTACTGAATCCTTTCCCTCATCTGCTGCTCCCACAGACTGCTTCCTTAGATTAATATTCTGACAACAAACTCCAATAATTAGGTCTATTGCAGACTATCTACTTTGGGTGATTGGGTCTCATCACTGGTACATTAAGACTATAACTGTTTGTACAGTGCTCACCACAAGGGAGTGGAGATCAGATTTTAGCTGACAATCTCTAGTATGTAATAGGAGAGTAAGAGCTAGAATCTCATTGGCTGCTATGGCCAACACATCCACTTTTCAAAACCCGCAGCTTAGTACATCTGGCCCCTGGTGTTTTTCTTCTACTATTGCAGATTGCTTCTCACCTGTTGCACCCACGAGGGTCGCCATCAGAAATTATGTGGACCATGTCACATCCGCGGTGCCCCCACCCTTAGGAGATGTTACAAGTGACATCATATAAAGAACAGGGTGCCGCAGACCTCCATTAACAGAGGGCCAATGCATAGGGAAGTCATTCCTTGTGCATTGGCCTGATAATGTACAGCTCAAAGCAGCAAGTATTGGCAGTAGCTGCCGATACCTGCTTCTGCATAGCTAAGGTAAGTATCGGTGAGCCCCCAATAGCTCTGGGTCCGGGACAATAAATAGTTCCAGCTGTCCTCCCTTAATGGTGGTCCTGGCACCCACAGACCACTTCCCTAGTTTAGTTTCTTGATGTCCATCCACCTATACAGTGGTCTCTTTTTTACATTACTTACTATGGGCCAGATCCAGAACAATGTCCCTCGGTGGAAATATGTCCGTCAGATGCCGATAACAGTTACTGCACATGCGTAGTAACTATTTTACGTAATCTATGTATCGTTCAGTTACGTTGATTGCGTATATGCGGTCTTTAAGACCGAGGGACGTTGTTCTGGATCCTGCCCTATGTGTTTATCTTCCTCACCCAACTCTTATATCCTACCACCGTATGTAACTTGGACTGCATCCTCAGCTACGGCTGACTGGGAACTTACACAAGTCATTTCCGTAAGTCCCCAGTCTGGGAATATTTACACATGCGCAAGCCAGATGCTCCCTGTGCATAAGTACTAATGTACGTAACTTTGTAAGTACTTAGGCTGAAGGGGCAGACCCTTTATTTACGATGCCTGTATAGGCGGGGATAGCCATGTAAATGAGGTGTCAGGGGACGGCCGCAAACCTAGTCGTAAAAGTTAAGGTAGGAATATGGATACGTAAGTGTCCAGATTTCCTACCAACAACGGGGAGTGTAGGGGTGTTCACTCCCCACTATGGAAGCATAACTACAAACTCCACATGCATATAAAGCATGCAGAGGTCAGGATCTACCTCCTTGTTCCTGGTGTTCTCCTTTACAACTGCACCTTCTCCCTCATGTGCTGCACCCACAGGCTACATCTCTTTTTCCTTGATTCTACCCTCCTATAATCAGAACTACTATACCTGACTTACAGCTTGTTTATATTCCTCACTCTCTTATAATATCCTACCAACTTTATATTAGGTACCTAATTCCTGGTCTTATCCTTCACCTCTGGACCTCTTCCTTCATCTCCTGCATCCATAAGCTCTTCCCTAGCTCAGTTTCCCAGCTTAGTCCTCTTGTACCCAGAATTTCTTCACCTTGTCTACTTTGTTTATCTTCATTACTCTCCTGTAATGTCCTGCCAGCATAATCATATGTACCCGATCCCTGGTGTTCTCCCTCTACTACTATTGTACACCTTCTGCTCATCATTATAGCTATGTTTGCTCTGTGTGGGGGAAATGTTTCTCTTATGTGTGTAAATCTTCTTTGTTATATTCATTTAGTTTTTGTAGATTGCACCTATTTCACACCTTGTACAGTACATTAGTCCTTTCGTTTTGCCCTGTAAATTAAAGAGAAGAGTAAATACTGTTTTTTTGCTATTATTCTGTCACTTAATAAGTCCTTCTCTTACTCCATATAGCTCTTGTACTATATGAAGAAGGTGAGGCTAAAACTCAGCAGTGGGAGAGAATTCTACTTTGATGAGAACGGAGATCCACCGGCCGTCTATGACATTGTGAACTGGCAGCTGAGTTCAGAAGGAGCCATACGCCAGGTCAAGGTTGGCAGTTACGACACGGCAGCTTCTCCTGGTAGAGTGTTCACCATAAACACAAGTTTGTTGTTATGGACTTCTGGAAACCACCAGGTAGGAACTTCATATTTTTACACCCACATTAAAATACCCAAAATGGAAATTTAATCTAGGAGTGGTCTAGCAGATTTCTTTTACGCTACCCTTCCCTATGGTTGTGTGGGAACAACCCTTTTATGAAAGGGCCTTTTTCAACAACCTATTTTTGAAGACAGAGCTCCTAAGAAAATTCCTGCCCTGCCACAGACAGATAAGCGCCACTCTCTATTTCCCCATATTTCCCCATCCCCTTGTGCTAATTCTTACCCTAACCCTTCCCTTCCATTACCCTAACCCTAATTGACCCTATGTCTCCCTTCCGTGTAGCCTAGCCCTAAGACTTTCCTCCCCACAGCCTAAGCCTAAGACTCGCCTTCCAGGCTCCATCATCACCTCCCCACAGCTTAACCCTAAGTCTCCCTTCCCCGCCTTCCTAACCCTAAGAATCCTTTCCTCACAGCCTAACCCTAAGTCACCCCTTCAAGGCTCCATCATCGTAGCCTAACCATAAGTCTCCTCTTCTAGGCTCCATCATCACCTCCCACGGCCTAACCCTATTATTTTTTATTATTATTAACGTTTATTTATAAGGCACCACACATTGTCTGCAGCGCCACACAGAGGCAATAGCAAAGACAATAGTAGCATATACAATACAATAATTAACAGAGGGTAAAACATATGAGGAAAGGAATACAATACATGTATAAAGCAAAAATTAAATACAATACAAAAATATCAAAACAATATGTGAGGAAAATAAAGATGCTGGATACGTGTGTAGGAGCAGATGAATGAGAGAGATAGACAGTAGAGAGAAAAGGTGAGAAAAGATGATGACAGGGTAGAGGGATGATGACAGGAAGAAGGAGGGCCCTGCTCATAAAAGCTAACATGCTAAGTGAGAGAGGGTGAACAAACAGGAGACACAGGGGTGAAGATGGGAAGGACAAGTAAGTTTAGGTGGAGGAAGGGTAGACTAGCCTGAAGAAGTGGGTTTTAAGGGAGCGTTTGAAGGATTGGAGTGTGCTGGATTACCTGATAGGATGTGGTAGGTTGTTCCAAGGGAGGAGAAGTAGGGAGCGGTGGAGGAGGAGAGAGTCTTGTAAGTTGTGGTGAGGAGCTTAAAGAGAATTCTGAATGGGACAGGAAGCCAGTGTAGAGATTGACAGAGAGGGGAGGTGGAGGCAGTGCATTGGGAGAGGAAGATGAGTCTGGCCGCAGCATTTAGTATAGATTGTAGGGGTGTGAGACGGACCAGAGGGAGGGTTGCAGTAATCCAGACAGGAGATAACAAGAGAGTGAATGAGCGTTTTAGTGGCGTCAGTTGTCAAGAAGGGTCTGATGCAAGCTATGTTGGGGAGATGAAAGCGGCAGGACAGTGAGAGGGCGCGGATGTGGGGGGTGAAGGAGAGAGAGGAGTCCAGGATGACGCCCAAGCAACATGATTGGGTGGAGGAGGAGATGGTGGAGTCACCAATAGTAATAGAGATAGTAGGGGTAGAGGGGATACGTAAAGGAGGGAAGACTACAATTTTCATTTTCTCCATGTTAAGCTTCAAAAAACGCTCGGACATCCATGAGGGGATGGCTGAGAGGCAATCTGACACTTTTGACAGAAGTTCGGGGGAGAGGTCAGGGGAGGAGAGATAGATTTGAGTGTCATCGGCATAGAGGTGGTAGTGAAAGCCAAATGAGCTGATTAGGTCACCCAGAGAGGAAGTGTAGAGTGAGAACAGAAGGAGACCAAGAACTGAGCCTTGGGGGACACCAACGGGAAGAGGAGTAGTAAGGGAGGAGGAGCTAGGGGTTGCTACAGAGAAGGAGCTGTCCGAGAGATAGGAGGAGAAACAGGAGTGGACAGTGCCAGAGAGGCCGAGGGAGCGAAGGGTGTGGAGCAGGAGAGGGTGATTAACTGTATCAAAAGCTGCCGATAGATCCAGGAGGATGAGCAGGGAGAAGTGGACCTTTGATTTGGCAGAAAGGAGACCATTTGTGACCTTTGTCAGGGCAGTTTCAGTAGAGTGCAGGGGGCGGAACCCAGATTGGAGAGGGTCCAGGATGAAGTGGTCAGCAAGGTAGACAATAAGACGCTTGTAAACAAGCCGTTTAAGCAACTTGGAGGCGAAGCGCAGAAGGGAGATAGGTCGGTAGTTGGAGGGTGAAGTGGGGTCAAGGTTAGGTTTTTTAAGGATGGGGGAGTCAAGAGCGTGTTTAAAGGGGGAAGGGAAGAATCCAGAGGAGAGGGATAAGCTAAAGAGGTGGGCAAGATGAGAGCAGATGGAGAGAGAGGTAGGTCTCCCTTCTCACATCCATCCTCTCTCCACAGCCTAACCCTAATACTACCCTACTAAACTACATCCCCTCCCCTGCACTATCCTGTCTGATCCGAGCGTCAGAAACCATTGATTCCAGAAGCGTTTCTGTGGCAGGATTTTAGTTTTAAAGTAATGTTCTAGAAAATACACAGTCAACAATTATCTGTCAGCAGTGTGTATTTCTAGAATATGAGTTTGCGGCAGCGCATGTGACATTGAGGAGAGGGTTTAGGTTAGGCTGCTGGACAGGGATGGTTAGGGATGGTTATAGTTAGGGCAAGGTTAAGGTTAGGCTGTGGAGCGAGGATGGTTAGGATTAGGGAAGGTTTAAGGTTAGACTGCAAGACAAGGATGGCTAGGTTTAGGGTTAGGTAAAGGTTAAGGTTAGGCTACAGGATGAGGATGGTCAGGGTTAGAAAAGAGTTAAGGATAAACTACGGGAAGGGGATATTTAGAGTTAAGGGAGGTCTATTGGTCTAATGTTGGCAGATAATTGATCCCAGCAGTGGGTGGCCTGAACAACAGGACAATTTTCTGATTGAATGGGTCTCCTGTCAATCTTGACTGGAGACACATTCAGCTAGCCTATTGGTTGGCTGTAAAAACACATTTATGAATGAAAAAGTGTGAGAGGTTCTGCAGCACGGTGCAGAACCTCTCACAGTGACAGGCTGCACAGTACACACACACAGACTCTGTGTCCTCTCTCTCTCTCTGTTGGGTCAACCGTCACAGCCCTGCATAACCTCAGACTGTGACATACGCACTACAAAATAAAATCAAACATGAGCGTTTCTGGTATGTTTGTTTGGCATTTGAAAAATTGATCCTGACCACTAACTACATTGATTATTAGCCCGATCATCCAATTATCGGGTGATCGATAATCACTCTAGTGTATTATTATTAATTATTATTATCGTTTATTTATAAGGCGCCACAAGGTGTCCGCAGCGCTGTACAAAATACAGTACAACAACAAAATACAGTACAACAACAAAATACAGTACAGACAAAGGGCCGGATCCTGAACTCTGGCTGACCGGGAACTTACGCAAGTAATTTGCGTAAGTCCCCTGTCTGGAAACATCTGTGCATGCGCACGCCAGATGTTCCCTCTGCATGAGAACTAACGTACGATGGTACTTACGATGAAGGGGCAGAACCTTCACTTATGATGGTTTTATCCCCACAATATAGGTGAGGATAGCCATGATAATGAGGCGGTCGGAGGCGGGGGAAAGCCCTAGTCGTAAAAAAAGTTAAGGTAGGACTTACGTGTCCAGATTTCCTACCGACAGCGGGGAGTGCAGGGGGTGTGCACTAGAGCGTGCCTACGGACCCCCACAAGCTTGTAAATTGTGCGGGGGTCTGGATCTTCCCCATACAGGGTATGGCCAAATTAAAAGGTTGGAGATGTTGCAAAAGTTGAGGAAATTTAGGGCTATATTTACAAATAAAAAAATTTCCCCCGAAGAGAAGCTGCTCCAGGCTCACCTGTGTTCGCGGCGAAATTTACTAATACTCACCCCTCCGCCGAGGTCACTCGAAGTGCTCTGCCCGCAGCGCAGGCACTTCATATCGAATGATTCCCGCGCATGCGCAAAGACTTCACAGCCGCACTTAGAAAATTTGAGCCCTAATATGAAAACCCACTGCGCATGCGCAGGGTCTTCATATCGGGGCCGGAGTCTTCTAAGTCGGACGCATCTCCCGGACAGGTGAGTTTTGTATTTTTTTATATTATTTTAATGTTGTTTTTATTTTCTTTTGTTTAAATTTATTTTATTTATAATGACCGCATCCTACTTGCTACCAGCGGTCTCCCCACGCATACCCCACTTTTCCTCCATCTAATATCGGCTATTAGGGGGAGGAAAAGGGGGGAATATGGGGAGATTGCTGGCATGAAGTCAATAACGCCATCCTCAGATGGCGTTATTTTTTCCTTCACTGCCTTATCAGAATTTCGGCAGTGAGGGATATTAAATTGTAGTTAGTGCTGGCACCCGTTAAGATCAACGGGCCAGCGAATCTATACGAAGTGTTTGTGCATCGCCATGGAAACAGCAGATTTCCATGGCGAATGCACTTTAGTAAATTTTATAATGTTAATTTTCAAGTGATAATGAGTGTTTTAGTGTTAAAACACCCATTATCACCC
>WWET01008147.1:29421-40501 GCA_011038615.1 Limnodynastes dumerilii | reverse complement strand
CCCTGCGAACTTTAATTTTGCGCCCTTCTGTTTAACAGTTTGAAATTGACACCAGTGACCATCCTAGATTATAGTAAGCGTCATCATACAACACAATTGTAACCACAATAAAACAAAGCAAATCATAGTCACCAATATACAATAGTGTCCTAGGGCTGGATCCAGACCTTGTTAAGTTCATGAACTTAGTTACTCCTGGGCTAAACCATGTTGATTGCAGGCGAGTCATATTTCATATGTTGCAAACAGTATTAGAGATGAGAGGTGATGTTTCCTATTTCAAGTCTAAATAACAGTGTGATAGTGTTACGGCACTCCGGGTTTAACTGGATGAGTACCGGAGTGGCCGTGAGAAGATCAGTGGTAAGGAGTGGTACCTCGGGATTACCTTGATGAGTACCGAGGTGACCACGGGAGAATAGAGTAGCGTGGCCGAGTCGGCTGCCGGGGTACGTGAACTTTATTATCGGGGGGTTTTCACCAGAGCCCCTGATGGTGGGGATGGATTTGGCTGCGGCCCAATAACCTGGTCGTTCCCCGTTGAACCGGACCCGCGGAGCAGAGAAGCTAGACACCAGAGGTGAGTACCCGAACCAGGGAATAGGCGAATTCGAGAACAGAGGGAGCAGGGCAGGTCGGTAGATACCGACCTGCGACGGACGATAATTAACACTGAACAAGGTACGGTGGACGAAAGATGGTTCACGGGACGAGACAAGACAGACCAGGGCATACACGCGCCCAGACATCCAGCGGGACCCCCGAAGGGGTAACAGAGACATACACACCAGGGAAGAGGCAGGCAAGATGGGAGAGGGTAGGTACATGGAGGTGGGAGAGCGGGAGCGAGATACGCTAGATAAATCAGGCAGGAATGAAATGAGGCAAAGGGCACTCAACGGTCAGATCACTAGGCAAGAGCACTAGGCACACAAGAAAATAGCAGACTATAGCACTGAAACAGAAGCTATAATCGGCGCCAGGAACAAGAAGGAGGGGATTTAAATAAAGGCTGCTGGTCCCTGATAGGTCAGCAGCCAGAACAGAGAGACCCTGATAGGCTGTTTCCCCACACAGGGAAACAGCATAAGAGGAGAGACCAGGCGCGCTCCCTGCTGCTGGACACGTGGGGTTTGTTTACATGCCGTCAGCGGCATGTACGGCGCCTGGCAGAGAGGAGAGAGAGGACTCAGCGTCACTGGAACCGAAGGTAAGCTCTGGTCCCAGCGCTGCTGGATGTAACATTATCCCCCCTAAATGATGGGTAAAGATACCCCTAATGGAAGGGTTTGAGAGGGAATCTCTTGTGGAATTTCTTCTTCAATCTGTTGGCGTGAAGATCTTTTCCGGGTATCCATGATCTCTCCTCAGGACCATATCCCTTCCAATGAATCAGATAATAAATTTGATTCCTGACTTTTTTAGAATCAAGGATTTGCTCGACCTCATACTCCTCTTGATTATCTATCAACACAAGCGGAGTCCTCACGGGGAGTGTTCGATGAAAAGTTCTGGATACTTTAACAGGTTTAAGAAGAGAAACATGAAAGGTGGCAGGAATCTTGAGATTATGTGGTAAGTCCAGCCTATAGGCAAACGGATTGATCTTCTTGATAATTCGGAAAGGTCCAATGTAACGAGGACCCAATTTCTTTGAAGGCTGTTTTAGTCTAATATTTTAAAGCCAAACTTTATCCCCTACATGGAAAATATAATTGGTCCGATGCTGGTCCACCCTTTCCTTGGTCTTGAAGGCCGTGGAACGAAGACAATAATTCACCTTTCTCCAAATATTTTTTAGTCTTCTGACTGTCCCCTTCACCCCGGGGTTGGGGGTGGTGGCGACAGGAATAATGGAATTGGCCCTGGGGTGAAATCCATAAAGACAAAAAAAGGGGATATAGAGGTGGAGGAATGATGCGCGTTGTTATACGCAAACTCACGGAACGGAATATTCTCGGACCAATTATCCTGGAGTTGAGAGGTGTAACAGCGTAGGAATTGTTCCAGGGATTGATTCACCCTTTCCGTCTGGCCATTGGATTGAGGGTGATATCCTGAAGACAGATTGATCTGAATCCCAAGGCACTTGCAGAAGGCTCTCCAAAAGGAAGCAACAAATTGAGAACCCCGATCTGAGACAATTTCTGTGGGCAATCCATGAAGTCTGAGAATATGATCAATAAACAACTTGGCCAAAGTTTGGGCGTTGGGTAATCCAGGTAGTGGAATAAAATGGGCCATCTTGCTGAATCTGTCGACCACCACCCAGATGGTGGTAGAACCCCGGGAGTTAGGGAGATCAGTGATGAAGTCCATGGACAGATGGGTCCATGGACGATGGGAAATGGAGAGAGGAAGCAGAGGACCGCAAGGAGGAGATCGCGGGGTTTCGTTCCTAGCACAGGAACTACAGGCATTCACGAACTCCTTGGTATCCTGGATCATGGAAGGCCACCAAACTGATCGGGATAGGGACTTGATAGTCTTTTGGATACCCATATGCCCCGCGGTCTTACAAGAGTGATTTTCCTGGAGGACTTGTTTTCTGAGCTCATCGGGTACGAATAACTGATCTGACAGTGTCTGTTCTGGAGCCTGATCCTGAGCAGCCATAACTCTGGATAAGAGATCTTGAGTTACTCCAGCAATGATGATATTAGGTGGAATCACCGGTAAGGGAGGGGGGGTGGGTCCATGCTGAGGTAGAAATGCCCTGGATAACGCATCTGCCCGATGGTTCAGAGAACCTGGTCTGTAAGTTATAACAAAATTAAAACGAGTGAAGAACAAGGCCCAGCGTGCCTGGCGGGGGTTCAGCTGTTTGGCAGATTGTATATAAGCCAGGTTCTTATGGTCCGTAAGAACAGTGATGGTATGAAGCGATCCCTCAAGCCAGTGCCTCCATTCCTCGAATGCCATCTTAATGGCCAACAGTTCCCGGTTACCGACGTCATAATTCCTCTCCGCAGAAGAAAATTGTCTGGAAAAATAGACACATGGATAATACTTCAAATCCTGAGGGTACTGCTGGGAGAGTACAGCCCCTGCCCCTACATCTGAAGCATCCACTTCAATGATGAATGGTAACTCAGGATTCGGATGTTTAAGGATGGGTGCTGAAACAAAAGCCTGCTTAAGGGCTTCAAAAGCCCGTAACGCATCCACTGACCATTTAGAAGGATCAGCCTTCTTTTTGGTAAGTGCAGAAATGGGAGCCATCAGACAAGAAAAAGCTTTAATAAATACACGGTAATAATTGGAGAATCCCATAAACCTCTGGATAGCCTTCAAATCTGTGGGTTGTTTCCAGTCCAAAATGGCCTTCACCTTTTCTGGGTCCATAGAAAACCCCACTGGAGAGATAATGGGCCTGATCCAGATCAACGATGTAGCGCTGAGCCTGCTAACGCTCAGCGTTACATAGCTGACTCCCCCCTGGCACTCCCCCTGTGCGGGCATATGGCCCCTTCCTTACGCCGGGTGAAGGCTACCCTATTCCATAGTGACGCCGGGCAACATCTGCCCGGCGCATGCGCATTAGAGCTACGGCCTCCGTACTAGCGACGGCGGTCGTAGCTCAGGATCAGGCCCAATGTATCCAAGGAAGGTGACTTCAGAGACCTCAAAGTCACATTTCTCTAACTTGGCGTACAGTTTGAACTCTCGCAGACGAGAAAGGACTGACTTCACATGTTTTTGGTGCTCTTTAAGGGAGGGAGAGAAAATCAAGATGTCGTCAAGATAGACCACTACCAATTTCCTTAAAAAGTCTCTGAGCAC
Source organism: Limnodynastes dumerilii (assembly GCA_011038615.1). NCBI lineage: Eukaryota > Metazoa > Chordata > Amphibia > Anura > Limnodynastidae > Limnodynastes > Limnodynastes dumerilii. The sequence continues at coordinate 36,718 of WWET01008147.1, read as the reverse complement.
ATCGTTGATAAAATCCTGGAATACAGCTGGAGCATTGCATAAACCGAAAGGCATGACCAAGTACTCGTAGTGGCCTGAGTGGGTGTTAAAGGCAGTCTTCCATTCATCTCCCTCCCTAATCTGTATCAAGTTGTATGCCCCACGGAGAACAATTTTAGAGAAGATGACTGCTCCTTTGACTTGGTTGAAAAGATCAGAGATTAACGGCAGCGGATAAGTATTCTTAACCGTAATCTGATTAAGAGCCCGGTAATCAATGCACGGTCTGAGAGAGCTGTCCTTTTTGTTAACAAAGAAGAATCCCGCACCTACTGGCGACTTCGAGGGACGGATGAAGCCCTTATCCAAATTCTCCTTTATGTAGTCCTCTGTGGCAGCTGCTTCGGGACGAGATAAGGAGAAAAGTCTTCCTTAGCCCTGGACACCAGATCGATGGCACAATCGTAGTGCCGGTGTGGAGGCAAAATGTCAGCGGCTTGCTTAGAGAAAACATCCTCGAATTCAGCATATTGCGGAGGAATAGTTTTGACTGAAATACCTCCAACCCGTACCGGAGAAGAAATGCACAACTCCTCACAGGACTCACCCCACCGTACGATCTCCCCCAGAGACCAATCGATGTGGGGGTTATGGAGTTGAAGCCATAGATGTCCTAGAAACATCCGGACCGATGCGCAATTGGTAATGAGGAATTCAATGGATTCCGAATGGCAGATTCCGATGGTGAGTTGGATAGGCTCCGTCTTCTGAAAGATGGGCCCCTCGGAGAGTGGCTGACCATCGAGTCCGAAAGTGGAGACAGGAATATCAAGACTCCTGACCCGAATATTAAGGGCTTGGACCAGCCCAATATCCAAAAAATTCCCTGCCGCACCGCTATCAATGAAAGCGGATAGATGGCACCGCTATCGATGAAAGCGGATAGATGTTCTTCGTGATCCCTCAGGACCAGTCGGGCAGGGACCAAAAGAGAATTTTTAGAGGAGACTAGATGGCTACCCAACCGGAGCTCCTCGCGAACCGGTTGGGTTACTCTTTTCCCGACTGTGTGGTTTGTTTCTTAGGACAAGAGTCTGCCCTGTGACCCTTTCCTCCACAGTAGAGGCACAAACCCAGGCTGCGTCTTCGGGCTTTCTCTTCCCTGGAAAGACTGTAAGAACTAATTTGCATAGGTTCCTCTGCAGCCGAGAATTCCATTGGTAGTGTATTGGTGAAGAAACTTGCCACCGCGTCCTTCTCCAGACGTCGTTCCTTCAATCTACGATCGATCTTAATGGCAAGACGCATAGTCTCCTCCAAAGTACCTGAGGTGGGAAATTGAACGAGGGCATCCTTCACCTGTTCTGATAGGCCGATGCGAAATTGACTGCGCAGAGCAGGATCATTCCATCCACAGTCATTTCGCCCAACGGCGGAACTCCGAGCAGTACTCTTCTGCAGTCCTTTTTCTCTGACGCAGGGATCGAAGCTTTCCTTCGGCAGTGGCTGCTCGGTCCGGGTCCTCATATAGAAGGCCCAAGGCAGCGAAGAAAGCCTGGTCCGGGTCTTCATATAGAAGGCCCAAGGCTGCAAAGAAAGCATCTACCGTCTGGAGTGCCGGAGCTTCCGGGCGCAAACTGAAAGCCCAGGCTTGTGGGTCTCCCTGGAGCAGCATGATCACCAGACCAACTCTTTGACTTTCCATCCCCGAAGCATTGGGTCAGAGCCGGAAGTACAGACGGCAATTTTCCTGGAAGAGTTGAAACTGTCTGCGGTCTCCAGAAAATCTGTCCGGCAGATTGAGTTTAACGTCGGTGGTGGCTGCTGGATGCAACGGGGCAGGAGCTTGAACCTGAGGGGCACTGACTGAGGCTCGCATCGCTGAAATGGCTTCCTCTTGATCGTTGACTTTATGAGTCAGAGATTGGACCATTTGTCCCAGGTTGGAGACTTGAGTTATGAGGGCATTTATAGCTTCAGCCATGGAGGATTCTGTCAGGGTCTGCATAATAGGGCCGATTATAATGTTACGACACTCTGGGTTTAACTGGATGAGTACCGGAGTGGCCGTGAGAAGATCAGTGGTTAGGAATGGTACCTGGGGATTACCTTGATGAGTACCAAGGTGACCATGGGAGTATAGGGTAGCGTGGCTGAGTCGGCTGCCGGGGTACGTAAACTTTATTATCAGGGGGTTTTCACCAGAGCCCCTGATGGTGGGGATGGATTTGGCTGCGGCCCAATAACCTGGTCGTTCCCCGTTGAACCGGACCCGCGGAGCAGAGAAAATAAACACCAGAGGTGAGTACCCAAACCAGGGAATAGACAAATTCAAGAACAGAGGGAGCAGGGCAGGTCGGTAGATACCGACCTGCGACAGAGGACAATTAACACTGAACAAGGTACGGTGGACGGAAGATGGTTCACGCACAGACATCCAGCGGGACCCCCGAAGGGGTAACAGAGACATACACACCAGGGAAGGGGCAGGCAAAATGGGAGAGGATAAGTACAGGAAGGTGGGAGAGCGGGAGCGAGATACACTAGATAAAGCAGGCAGGAATGGAATCAGGACAAAGGGAACTCAACGGTCAGATCACTAGGCAAGAGCACTAGGCACACAAGAAATAGCAGACTATAGCACTGAAACAGAAGCTATAATCGGCGCCAGGAACAAGAAGAAGGGGATTTAAATAAAGGCTGCTGGTCCCTGATAGGCCAGCAGCCAGAACAGAGAGACCCTGATAGGCTGTTTCCCCACACAGGGAAACAGCATAAGAGGAGAGACCAGGCGCGCGCCCTGCTGCTGGACACGTGGGGTTTGTTTACATGCCGTCAGCGGCATGTACGGCGCCTGGCAGAGAGGAGAGAGAGGATGCAGCGTCGCTGGAACCGAAGGTAAACTCTGGTCCCAGCGCTGCTGGACGTAACAGGGACCTCTTCAGTGGTTGAGCTCTCAATTAAAAAATTAATGTTATATGAGCCAAAATTTGGACTCATCTCCCAGTTTATCCCATTATGGGCCGGATTGAATTAACAATAAGAATATGGGGAAAAAATTGTTCTGCACGTTTTCCCGTCTATTACGGTAGCTGAATTTTATGCGCACCTCTATGAGGCGCACATTAAAATCTTTCCCGAAAAATATGCTTGTTTAAAGTTGTAGATAAATATCAGGCTTGTAAATATAAAAGAGTATGGGATTTAGAGTGGTCAACGATTTTAATGTTTACATGTTTTTTTTTACAATCCCGCAAAAAAAAACAAAAAATAAAAGTAGAACGTCAGCATCACCATCAAAAACACCACCCCCTGCTGTACACATAATTTTGGTCTAACATGGCTCCTGTAAACAACAGAGGCACTGTAGGCTAAATAACAAAATGTTAGAATGACACATCATGAAATTGTGACTCAAGTACTACCATCTCTGGACACTTCATGCCATGAATTCCAGACTCAATTAATAATTTCTGGTCTGGCTGTGGGCAAGTCTGTCGTCAGAACTGTGAGGTTGGGATACATCTGCTTGCCCTACCCCCTATGTGACATCATCAGTGATGTCAAATGGGGCAGGGCACCACAGATCTGCGTTAACAGCAGCCGGTGCACTGGGAAGTGTTACACGCTGCAATATGGCAGCAGCGTGTAATATTATCATTGTGCTGTTGCAGGGTATTACGGTCAATGTTTTCCCTGCAGCATTCCTTTTGCTAACGATTACCTCGCGGCTGGGATGCCTTAGCTGAGGATTTGGCTGTATTTAGCAGCCAATGGGGATGTGGCTCTCCCATTAAATAGCTATCAGTTGTTAACCTCCTTCCCGGTCATAACTTTAGAGTTCCTGTCCGTGATCCTGTTGTTTTATCTGTTCATATTCTGTGATACTGAATTCTCCTCTCCGTCTTGTGTATTATATCCTTTTTTCTGTACCTCTGCCTCCTGCATGAGTGATCTGAGTAAGTGCTCCTGTTTATTTGATCTGTCTGCTTGTTATCTGTGCTCACTTGTGTTTTTCTATGTTTTGTGTTGCAGCCTGCACTACTCTGATTACCACCACCTGTCATTTTATCCAGTCCAGTGTTAGTACTTCTGTTCCTTTGTGTACTTTGCTTTTGGTGTTTTACCTCCTGCACCATTCTGTTTATGACACCTGTACACCAACTTGCCTGGTCAATACAGTGCAGTATCTGTGCTTACCATGTCTATACTTGCCTGCATCCTAGCCCGCCTGGGTATTTATGTACTATTTGTACTACAGTTGTACTCCTTTGTGCTTCTGGCCTGAATCCTAGTCTGTCGGTAAGGGCATTTGTCATCACCCTCTGGCCTCCTTGTCTCTCAACCTAGCTTGGGATTGTCCACTAAGGGCTGTGATCTACTACTGGAATGCAGCCAAGTCCATCCTCACCATCAGGGGGTCTGGCGAACACCACCCAGTAATTAGACTCCACGCCTCGGTGTGTCAATCTTGTAACAGGAAATTTTTCTTTACGCATTGACCCGCTAATGAACAACGCTCAGCAAGTACCTGTGGTAGGACGCCACCGATATCTGCTGTTGCAGAGCAAAGGTATGTATTGGTGGGCCCCATCAGCTCCCCCCTGATGGCAGCCTGATGGCAGCCCTGGCTGTGGGATAACTGCCAAGGGTTCCCTTGATTCTGGAGCCCATCTGTGCTCCCCACAACCATTATAGAAAAAACCCTGCTTTAGTATTAGCAAAAAAAAACCTCATAAGTTGTGTTTTACAGGTTAATTCCAAATTTGTGTAAGTGTATGCTTCAGAGGTCAGTGTGTTATTACTCAAGAACTCAATTTCAAGAAACTTATCACTATTTATTGGAAATTACAAATTGCATTGCCTTACATCAGTCACTATGTGTATTACAATATAGTTTGGTATTATGGGCCTGATCCAGACCTACGCCCGCCGTCCTAGTGTAAGATCGGCTGAAAAGTCGATCTGCACATGCGCCGGGCAGATGCTGGCCGGCGTCGTTACGGCAACCGTAGCAGCACCGTAGGGATGCTGGAGGGGATGTCCCCCAGCTTCCCTACGTTCAGGTTAGTGTAGGTGGGCGGGGGCCTCTAAGGACTGCCTTCAATGCACACCAGTGCACATGTAAAGGCGTATCAGCGGGCAAGTTATGGGACATATAATCAGTGAGCGCATCTGTGAGTTCACTCTGGGCAATTAAGTCAGTGAAATAAAACTCAGAAAACCTCCATGGACGTAAGATATGGGGTCTAGATTTAAAATTGCAAGTCCACTGTACAGGGGCATGGTCAGACCATACTGTTGGCAGAATAGCAGATGATGCAGAATATTGCAGAAGCCATTTGTCCGCTAAAATCAGATCAATTCGGAAGTAAGAGTTATGTGGCGGGGAGAAGAACGTATAATTTTTAGTTGTAGGATTAAGTACCCTCCACACATCATAAAGGCCGAATTCTAAGAGTAACTGGGACAATGGGGAAGGGGAGCAGAGTACACTTATGGGTGTAGAAAGGAGAGCTGACGTTCTATCTAGCTTGGAATCTGGGGCCAAGTTAAAGTCACCCAAAAGGACTAAGTTACCCTTCTTAGAAGCAAGTACCAATTCAAACAAAGATCGTAAAAAAGGGATTTGGTGTGTGTTCGGGGCATACACGGATACAATTGTGATCCACTGACCTTTCAGGGAACCCACCAATACCAAATATTGACCATTTTTGTCTGCAATGGAGGAATGTAGTTCAAAGTGTAGGGATGTCCTTATAAGAATAGCAACTCCATTTCTTTTAAATGGGCCATTTGCCATATGGCATTTATATAGATGATCAGACAAGGTAATATTTTGGTGGGAGGAGAAATGGGTTTCCTGCAGCGCTACTATATCTGCTATATAGGATTTAAACGTAGCGAGGGCCATGCGCCGCTTCACAGGGGTGTTCAACCCCTTAATATTTAAAGATAGAAAATAAATCATTGAAGCAAAGGGGTTAGGACGTATGTAAGTACAGGTGCATTCTTGTCATAGTAGTATCTATGATAAAAGCCACTCTATAAATGAAGAGGTGTAGGATACCTTTCTCAGTAGGGTCGCAAAAGCATTTAAAACATGGTGTGGGGAAGTAAAAAAAAGGAGGGGGGAACAGAAAAAGCCCTGTATATCGGGCTTAAATGGATGCCACATAGGGATCGTGTGGCAACAGAAGGTTGGGGGGCGGTCAATATAGACCCTTCCCCAGGGGACTTATGTAGCAAACCTATTACCAACAATTGTAATTAAACCAGGTAAACAAGTAAGGCAGACATTTTTACCACTCTGGGTGCTACTATCGAGACAAAGTAGATAGTGCTAACACACAACAAAAGAATAGCAAGTTGTAGAATATTACAGTCCATACGAGATTAAGAGTAGAAAAAGTCAACATAAATGGGTCTCACCCATTTCTTATTTGCTGGAGCCTCCCACTCGAGTCCATTCGGCCTGGATCGGAGGGTCCATTCGGCCTGGATCGGAGTAGAGCGTCAGGTCGGTCCAGGTGAAACAGAGATACCCCACGAGGTGAGTAAGGAAGCCCTGGATTCCACTGATGAGATGGCGTGAAGGGTCCCAGAGCGACGGACCATAAGCTTGGTTGGGAATCCCCAGCGGTACTGGATTGCCTCGCAGCCGTGAGGTTCCGGAAACAGTTGCAAGTCTCCCAGCAGATCTGTACCCTCAGCAGATCTCGTCGCCCGAAGGATATTTTCTTTGATGTGGAAGAAATGCACGCGTAGCAGTGTATCCTTCAGCTGCGAGGGGGGAGCTAGATTGGATTTGGGGAGTCTGTGTATACGGTCTATTAGCAGGTCGTTGTCGGTAGCTGACGGTAACAATTTGCGGAAAAGAGCCGTTGCGAAGCTTGACAGGTCAGCGGACAAGACCGAATCAGGGATACCACGAATCTTTATATTGTTCCGACGTGCTCTGTCCTCTAGGTTGTTGACTTTGGTCCTAAGGGCCTCCACCTCCTTTTGTAGTGATTCGTGATCGTCCAACAGACCATTATGAGATTGGACAATTTCCCCCATTTTATTCTCGAGATGGTCGGTACAGTCTCCAAGTTCCATTATACTCGTACGCAAATCTTGTAAGGTAGATTTAAGGTCGTTGGTAATGTCCGTGCATAGAGTAGTCAATATGTTTTGCATTGCCTTGACCGTTAACGGAGCTTCAGAGTCCGGGTCAATTCTCACATATGGAACAGCAGGGGGTTGGGGAGGAGGAGAGTCCGACTGCACCATAGCCTCAGGTGTAGAGGGGGAGGCCGTAGCTTTACTCTGAGAT
>WWET01008147.1:0-16074 GCA_011038615.1 Limnodynastes dumerilii | reverse complement strand
ACTATGTAAAATACAACTTATATAACAAGACTATGTCCTACACATGAAAGCACTAAAGCCCTCTCTAGAACTGAAATGAACAAACCTAACTAACAAATAGCACTAATAGAGCTAATGAACAATACATAGATCCAGAATTCTGAACTGCTATATTACATTCCCACAAGTGAGGAAACCTAATGTAGAATAAGGGTCTTGAAAACCCTTCCATGCAAGTGGAGTGGTTAGAGATGTATTAATTTGGAGTCATGTATTGAGAGGGTTTCCAATAGTGTATCCCCATGCATCCTGGGTTTAGGTTCCAATCACTTAATGTTATTATTATAAAGAAACAGAATCTGAGTAGCGCTAGTATCAGTGTAGACTCATTAAAAATTCAACAGTTTATTACTACAATAAATATCATAGTTTAACATGAATGAATCAATACTGATCACTGATAATTCTACAATAATTGAACTCTTGTCGGTACCGATAATAAATTAAAATCTAGATGTTCCAGGTTGTGTCTCACTTAGTTCAGTAATAAAGATTAACTTGAATCAGACCAAGGTCTGAAAGATGGCTAGATTGCCTTGATATGAATAACAGACCGGCTGTATTATGTAGAGGCGTCTGGTGATTGACTCAGTTAGGGAACTGCCTTATAATGAAATTCATCAGATGTATAATCAGGCATAATCAAAAATTGATGGTAGTGGAGTTAGGGGGCCGTCTATGGGTATATGTTACCCGCTCACCTGACTTGCAGATGGAATGAAGAGTATAGAAAGTCCGTCTCCGGTCCGTTAGGTATTGCATCCAACAGTATGGACCTGGAATGTGTGAGCAACAACGAGCCTCTGTTAGGTGGGGGTTGGTTCTCCCAATGTTCCCTTTAATTCAGTATAGGCACCGCACAGATCTATGAATGTGAGTCCCAGACTTCAGATAGAATTAGACCGCCTCGTGGTCCATATGCACAAATGGAGAGTACAGGAAGGTTCAAGCAAGGCAACTCAGCAGTGAGCAATGTGGATACCATCCCGACAACACAGAGGCAAATAAAATAACAGCAAACAAGATCGACAAGCCGGCTCATTGACGCATTTCATCGGGACTCCGATTTCTTCAGAAGGAAGTGAGGTAAGAGGAGAGGGAACACTCTCTTATACCCCACGTTAAATATATCCAGCTGGTGATTATAAGTCTACACGGAATTTATATGAAAAGTAACAAGCAGTATCGTTCTAAGGAAATTAAATACTAGATATAATAGCAAACAGAATTAGCACAAAAAATTTGAAATATAGAAGACCCAGGATTGGCAGCATTATAAATATTGTCACAATCAATAAAAAATAATAATATTAATAAATAAACAAATAAATGGTGAAAATAACAAATTACCCCAATATTAGCAGTGAATATTCAAACACCTTGTGTATTAGAGAGTCCTTCTGGATTCAGAAAATGGCCTCTATGTCAGTAGCCAGTATTTTGCTCCTTTAAACATCCGGCAACATAGGTACAACATCGGACGTCTAGGTGGACACTCAGAGCCTAGGGGCTCCTACGGGAGAACACTTGCCCCCTTCCCATTAATTGACCACCTAGCGGGTGAATAGAGCCGACCGTCAAACCTGCATGTAACATCGAGAGAGGCTCAAACATCTGCCTCTTCTCTGTCATCAATAGCAGGGGCCAAAGAAGGACAATATATCAGGGACCACCTGACAGTGAAACACCCGCACCATATTAAGATTGGGTCTGGTAGTATTTCCCGGCGGTAAAGATTCCAGCAGTAAAAATACCTCCACGAGTTTCCCGGCACTGAAAATCCAGACATATAAAAAATACCGGCAAAATAAATTACCGACAATTTAATATACCGTCACTGAAAAGTCCGACATAAAAAATACCGGCAAAAAAAATTACCGGCAAAACTGAAAATCCCGACACATAAAAAATACCGCCAAAAAAAAATACCGGCAATTTAAAATCCCTCCCGCTAAGCAAGACCCAACAATAACTACAGACAGCTAGAATCCCGACTGACTTTAAAGAACAACAACGAGGCAGGGCATGCTGATGCTTATAGTGCTATAGGCATCAGCATGCGCTGTCATCCTGTGCCAGGAGCGGTGTCTCAACATTCTTATTAATGTCATCAATTACTGCCAATAACACAGTAAAGATGTATCATTAACGTCAACAATGCCCCAAAAATGTCATCAATAAAAAATGTCACCAATAAAAAATGTCACCAATAAAAAATGTCACCAATAAAAAATGTAACCAATAAAAAATGTCACCAAATGCTGCCGATAACACAGTATAGATGTATCATTAATGCCAACAATGCCCCCAAATGTCACAAATTACTGCCGATAACACCTCAAAAATGAGCAATGTGAGTACAGTCTCTTGATGTGTTAATGAATTGCTGTTGACACTTGTAACAAGGTAATTGTTGTGAACTAGATCGCAACAAAAGTATCGTTATGTTTACTCAACATTGTATTTACATAGTCTTTGCTGCCCTAATCCACAGAAAGTGTCACTTGGTAATGATTGTGCATGCAGAAAGCACCTCAGATCAGCACACACAGGCTGTATGCTACTGGTGACTATAGGCATAGGTGTATCTATAATGGGTACCCAGGGTTGGCAGGGGAAGGGGGGCCATTCAGCATCTATTTCTTCCCTCTAATATATTCCAGAGGGAAGAAATAGAGGCCAAATTAGTCCCCCTTCCCCTGCTGTGGGACACTCCCGAGTCATTCGTTCTGCAAATTTGGACAGTCCTGTATCAGGTAAGGGGATGGGGGGCTTATGTGCAAATTCTGCACACAGGCCCCCTCACATCTTAAAACACCCCTGACTACAGGTGACTAATCGCCGTGGTCTCTGCATCTTTTGGATGCTCACTTATTGAGAGACGTCAATACCCCATGAGGAGGACATTAGAGCGGTAAGAGATGAAATCTCCCAGTATGTTAATTATGCTGGTCTAGATCCAGAATTCTTGTTAACCTTCCTGGAATTGACATTGAAGCGTAACTATTTTTTGTTTAACGGGGAACATTATTTGCAAGTAAGCGGATGTGTGATGGGGAGTAACGTTGCACCCACGTTTGCTAACTTGTACATGATACGAAAAAGTTTAGATGTACGAAGATGAACTCTTCAAACAGGGATGCATCCTATACACAAGATACATCGATGATGTGTTCCTGCTTTGGACCAGTGGACAACTACTGTTTGAGAGATGGATTGAGGGGTTAAATTGTTTGGACATCCCCATACAGTTCACATATGAATCAAACCCCACATCTCTACACTTTCTAGATGTATTAGTGACTCGTGAACATAATGTATTACATACATCCATTTTTCATAAACCTACAGATAAAAACAATATCCTTCGGTCAGACTTTCAACATCCAACATCTTTGGTGCAAGGCTTACCTTTCCCAACTATTGTGGGTACAATGGATCACAAATATTCCAGCAATTAGGGATCGGGAGTTGGAGAACATGACAAATAAATTTGCAGAAAGGGGTTACCAACCTGAACATCTCTGTGAAATCAAAGAACGTGTGAGTAACATACCAAGAGAAGAAACCACGATCACTAAACCAAAAAAAACCATGACTGACGTAATTCCATTTGTAACCACATATATCACCAGGAGTAACTATGTGAAGAAGAAAGCCAAACAACTATGGCCAATGATCACGTCCGATCCGGAGTTGCATTTAAAGATAAAAAATTACTCTTTAGCTACAAACGTGGCAAGAATTTAAAAGACTACTTAGTCAAAATGGACATTACAAAATATCCAAAAATCTCACGGTAGAACGGATGTTTTCAGTGTACTTCATGTTTGACATGCAGATATATGGCCCCAGGTCCATATTTTCTGCATCCACACACAAATAAGAAATTTGAGATTCGTCATCATTTAACATGTTCTACGAAATTTGTAATATATCTTATCACTTGCCCATGTGGCCTAGGTTACGTGGGCAAGACGAAATGTCAATTCAAAGAGTGTATTGCTTTACATAGGTCAGCCATCAGGGCAGCTATCAATGGCAACTCTTCTGAGCAACCAGTGGCAAGATATTTTGCCCAATTTAACCATAGTCTTGCAACATCGAGGCATCGGATCATAGATCATGTGGAACCGTTACGCCCAGGGGGCGACAGGGATCTACAATTGCTATGGTTGAAGGCAAGATGGATACATCCCCTTAACACGGTCACCCTCCATGGTTTAAATGAAACCAATTATTTGAACTGTTTCTTGTAATCTAAAAATTCTTTAACAGTGTCCAATGGGGTCCATTATTGGAGCATCCCTTATAATTACATCATTGCATCATATTTACATGTTAGGATTTTCTCTTTGTATTCATTTTTTCTAACGCAAGAGTGTTAGTAGGGTTTAATACATGGCTTGTTTATTATTTGTCCATTGGATATATATCACGTTTTATTATTCAGATGCGTGTCATATGCAAATTATTAGCCTATAAGATGTCATGTACATGCGGAGATCGTTGTTATGATTTGCTGGATAGTTCTTTTATACTGTTTTTGCCTGTATTTAATAATTCACTTGTTTTATTTCAACGTCGCCGTGGTCTCTGCATCTTTTGGATGCTCACTTCAGGTTTTTGAGTCCGTTGGTTGCCGGGCTATAACATCTGTGTGTTGCCATGGCTGCGGGACTCCGGGTTTGGGCTTCCGGGATCCAAGACATGTGCGACACGCTGCACTCGGTGGGTGATGCTTTGAGGGGGTTATAAATACTTTTATTTCAAATGTATATACTGTATCCCTAATGAAAGTTTTTTCTTATAAAATCTGAAATGTTGGAGTAAGGAGTTGTAGTTTTCCAAGTTTTTTCTGAGTCTCTGTGTGCCACTATTTGGTTCAGTTTAGGGAAATAGATAGAGGATCAGTGCTACTAAGTAACCTATATCAGTGTGGTTACAGGCTTAATATCAGCGTACCAGATTCTCAAATTAATGGGCAGTTGTTTCCAGCTTCACAGTATTTCAGGTATGGTCGTCAATCATGAGGGAGTAAAGATTTAAAAACAATATAGTGTAATATCGTTTTAAAAAAATATTCTACTTCAAAACTTAAAACAATTGGCTGCGTACCAAAGCATTTATAAAAACAAGCATTTAGTAATGAGAGTCTTATCTGTCCACCCTCTGGTTGGCTTCTCCGTTATCCTCCTCTGCCGATGCTTCCGATGTTAACAGCGCTGAATGAAGCAGGCGTTGAGGTGTTCAGAAGAGCCGTCCTGATGCGGTCTGGGGTCTGCAAATAGTATTGTCCTTCCAACGCATTTCGTCTGTGGGATTCACTATGCCCCCTGCAACTTCCTCAGGGAGATGAGACAAGAGGATTGCCGCGCCAGCTGGCGCCTTTTTGTGGAATTCCAAATGATTGACGGTTGTCACTGTAGGGGGTAGAAGCCGGTATTCAAGGAAAGCTTGTGGGTCCCTACCCGTTTCTTTTAAAATAATAGTTAGCATTTTCTTATCTATTTATTAGCACTGCCTGTGAAAGTGTAAGTTTCTTCTATCAGTTTAAATCATAGTGGATCACAAATTCTTTATTTTCATGTTTCACGGATGTCACATCAAGTAAACAGATGAATAAATAAGTAGATGAATAAATACTAAGTCTATCCACTCCGGTTGGATGTGTGAAAGAATTTCATCAACATTTATCATCTTTCATTTCATTGTTTATTCCGAATTTACTTTAATAATAGTTCTGTTAGAGTTATGCGCTTATTGTTATTATTGTCTATATTTTCATTTATTACGGGGCATCTGATTCTAATTGAGCTGATTTTGATAATAGACTGAAATGTACAATTAATGAATTAAGTATAAAGCTAGATCTTAAAGGCTGATTTGAACGGGGTTCTCTTACTTGTATAAATTAATTTAACGGAATTGGTATTAATCAATACTATAGATTTAATAAGATTGGAATTAGGTTCATTTAGAAACATAAAATTATATCCCTAGTTGGTTTACCCAATTTTAATTTGTCAATAGGAGAGTACTACTGCTATAATAATGCCAGTTTGACAGGAGATATTCGATTCAATTAAAATGAGGGTTATATTTAATATTTAATAAAAGTGCATTTGTGCTAATGTATTAGTGACTGATTTCTAGAATGTGTAGTGGGGGTGATATTTCTAATTATTAGTTTGTAAGATTAATAGTGAATAAAATACTGTACATAAAATTATTAAATTGCTAGTTAAGTGATGAATTCTAGGGGATTGTCTTAATTAGAGGTATATTTAAAAATGTGTTTAAAAGTGGTTTAAAAATAGATTAGGTGAGCATTTAATTAGTAGTATATTCATAGATTTTAATAATTCAATATATTACAAATAGTCTAAAACTAAAAGTATCAGTGATTAATATCACAAGAGTGAATGTTAAAATTAATGGGAGTAGCTGTTGTAGAAAAAGGCTGTGAGTATACGAGAGTGGGGTTAAAATAAGAATCAAAATTAATTAAAATAGTTCATATATATTTAGATTAATTTGAATTGGGATTAATAAATACATATAAATTAAATTAAAAATCAAGTTAAAATTAAAATTATTCCTGAAATTAGTCACCTAGGAACGGAGCTATCTCATAGTTTTCATTGAGGCTTCTAGGTCTCAGAGTGGTGAGCTGATATATCCAAAACATCTCTCTTTGTAGGGTCAAGCGTAACTGTAAAAAGGTGGAATCATGCAAAACACAGCTGCAACTATATGCGGAAAGATTTAGGGAAAGGAGCTGCAACTATATGCGGAAAGATTTAGGGAAAGGGGATACCCAAACCAACTAATAGAAGGAGCAACGGATAGAACCGCCCTTCTAACATATAAACAGAAAACAGAAACAGAAGCACCCATCTCATTCAAAACCAAATACAATAATTCAGAGAAACATCAAATCCACATTACAGAAACACTGGAACATCTTAATGATGGATCCAGTACTGGAGAAAATTCTACCGAAGAAACCAAAAGTCATCTTCAAAAAATCAAGGAATCTAAAGTAGATACTAGCACCTAGTGAACTGAAAGTAGGAAGGAAGGAACAAATAATAAAAAATCAGAAGGGGGGATCCCACACCTTGTAGGAACCTTCAGATGTGGACATTGCAACATATGCAAATACCTAAATCAGGGCAAGAAATTCAACAACTCAGATGGCTCCAAAGAATTCATTATAAAACAGTTTATAAACTGTACAAGTATGTTTATTATATATATGCTGGAGTGTACCTGTAAACTCAAATATATAGGCAAAACAAAAAGAACAGTGAAACTTAATCCAGGAACATATTAGGAATATTAAAAATAAAGTAATGAGCCACACAGTATCAGAACATTTTTCTTTGTCCCACAGATCTGACCCCTCTGATTTGAAGGTTACATTTTTAGAACATGTCACCCTGCGCTCAAGAGGGGGAGATCTAGCCAAAAAACTCTCCCAGAGAGAGATGTTTTGAATATATCAGCTCAACACTCTGAGAACTAGAGGCATCAATGAAAACTATGAGATAGTCCCGTTCCTAGGTGACTAATTTCAGGAATAATTTTAATTTTAACTTGAATTTTACCTTAATTTATATGTATTTATTAATCCCAATTCAAATTAATCTAAATATATATTAACTATTTTAATTAATTTTGATTCTTATTCTAACCCCACTCTCGTATACTTACAGCCTTTTTCTACAACAGCTACTCCCATTAATTTTAACATTCACTCTTGTGATATTAATCACTGATACTTTTAGTTTTAGACTATTTGTAATATATTGAATTATTAAAATCTATGAATATACTACTAATTAAATGCTCACCTAATCTATTTTTAAACCACTTTTAAACACATTTTTAAATATACCTCTAATTAAGACAATCCCCTAGAATTCAACACTTAACTAGCAATTTAATAATTTTATGTACAGTATTTTATTCACTATTAATCTTACAAACTAATAATTAGAAATATCACCCCCACTACACATTCTAGAAATCAGTCACTAATACATTAGCTCAAATGCACTTTTATGAAATATTAAATATAACCCTCATTTTAATTGAATCAAATATCTCCTGTCAAACTGGCATTATTATAGCAGTAATACTCTCCAATTGACTAATTAAAATTGTGTAAACCAACTAGGGATATAATTTTATGTTTCTGAATGAACCTAATTCCAATCTTATTAAATCTATAGTATTGATTAATTATTACACTATATTGTTTTTAAATCTTTACTCCCTCATGATTGACGACCATATCTGAAATACTGTGAAGCTGGAAACAACTGCCCATTAATTTGGGAATCTGGTACGCTGATATTAAGCCTGTAACCACACTGATATAGGTTACTTAATAGCACTGATCCTCTATCTATTTCCCTACTCCTAAACTAAGTAGCTGTTTACAGCTGAAGTCTGGTTTTTGGGTCACAGTAAAGAGTAATATAAACTTTGTGGACACAATAAGGGTGTGCTACAACTGTTTATGAAATACTACACTATATTCTTTATCTTTCTTGTTTTCCTCCCCCTTGTACCAAATATAAACAACATACGGACCTGCGGTGAAATTAAGAAAACACTTGGAAACTAAACATTAAGGATCATCAAGTACTGTTATTCCCTATATTGTAAATAAGACATTCCCAATACGTGACACCATTCAGGTTATGCACCGGCGCTCCAATTTTTCCCAAATATTGCTTACATACTAATATTGAAGGAACTTGGAACTACAGCAGGTTCAACCCTTGGGATAGGACGCAGCCCCTGTTAAAACAGGCTTTCCATAACCAACATACGGTATCTCATTTTTAAAGTATAGCTGAGGTGAAACAGTAGAGTTGCGCAGATGTATTTCTTTGCATATATATATCCATCTTCTACAGAAATTGGAATTAAATCTCCCGATAGTAGGGATATTAGCTATTTGAAATCCCCTTGGTATATGTTTGTCCCGATAATAATTGGACATGGTTGTACCATGCATACGGTAATCTGTGTGCCTCTTCTTGAGGTGTAGCCAATCATGGTATAGATCAATGGTGAGTATAGGTGGTAGATCATCCAGCGGGTCCGCTGTGAATAATATGGCCTCTGCCTCTATATGTGAAAAGGTTAGTGTCTCCCCCACCGGTAAGGAAACCTGTGACATTCCATCTTCCATTTTGTAAAAACAGTTTTGACAAGATCACTTGGTGCTAAGATCCAAATATAATTAATATTGGTTGTAACAAGTCACAATGTAATAGTCCCATGAAAAATCCACACAGAACTTGAATTTTGGTGGGGTGCTCATACAGTAAGGAAACACAATTGTGAAACCAGAAATACACAAAAGTCAATGGGTATGGCACTCCCAGTAAATAGAAACTGCTCCTGGTGCTATCCTCATAGGTAATAATAAAGAAACAAGTGGGGAGAGATGCACACAAGAGACTTGGTCTCGGACTTGGTCTAATAAAGTACAGTCTGTTTAATGTAAGCTGAAAGTGTTACATTAGTATAATGATACCGGCAGACAGTCGGACTCTCTGCCGGTATCATTATGCTCTCTCTTGTGTGCATCTCTCCCCACTTGTTTATATATATATATATCACACTTCTGTGTAATCAAACTGTCCACTTAGGAAACAACACTGATTGACAATCAATTTCACATGCTGTTGTGCAAATGGAATAGACAACAGTTTGAAATTATAGGCAATTAGCAAGACACCCCCAATAAAGAAATGGTTCTGCAGGTGTCGACCACAGACCACTTCTCAGTTCCTATGGTTTCTGGCTGATGTTTTGGTCACTTTTAAATGCTGACGATGCTTTCACTCTAGTGGTAGCATGAGACCGAGTCTACAACCTACACTAGTGGCTCAGGTAGTGCAGCTTATCCAGGATGGCACATCAATGCAAGCTGTGGCAAGAAGGTTTGCTGTGTCTGTCAGCATGGTGTCCAGAGCATGGAAGCGCTACCAGGAGACAGGCCAGTATATCAGGAGACATGGAGAAGGCCGTAGGAGGGCAAATACCCAGCAGCAGGACCGCTACCTCCGCTTTTGTGCAAGGAGGAACAGTAGGATGTTACAGCTACCGTCTAACGGCAAGCTGCACTCGCTGCTCCTACCCCGTTACTCTCTTACCTTGCTCCGGCGCGTGTCTGGGGATTCCCCTGCCGACAGGCTCCTTAGCAGCAGCGTCTATAGTTACCTCGTGTGCAGCTTCTCTGTTAGCCGAACGCTCTGCCTGTAGTGTTCTTATGCCTTCTGCTGCTTGTGTAATTTCCTGGTTGGGGACTGGGTTTGCTGGCCAATCACTGTGCAGCAGTCACTATTTAGTCTCCCTCTCACTTCTCCCAGGTGCCGGTTATAGAGTCTGTTCCTCAGTTCTATGACCTGCTACTTACTGTGTGCCTAGTGCTTCCAGACTAGTGATCTGACCGTTGCCTGACCTACTTACCTGCCTTGAATCCTGCCCTAGCTCCCTTGTGTTTCCTTCCCAGGTTCATACCCCTACCTTGTACTTACCTTCCCTGCAGTTACTATCCTTACCTTGAGTGAATGTATATGTTACCTCTTCGGAGGCACCGCTGTGTGCTTGAGTGTGTGATAGCCCTTGTACGTCGCGTACCATCTCGTGAACATTCTTCTGTCCCACGTGGTGCGTTAAGTGTTCAGTGTTGTCTGTTACAGTCCGGTCGCTTCCGGACTACTACTCCCACTATCCATCAACTACTCCCGTCCCTGGTTGGCACTCCTGGTGTTTCTCTCTTTTCCATGAGTCAGGTTCACCGGGAACCGTCCAGGCTATCAGGCCTCTGCCAATTCCATCTCCACCATCAGGGGTACTGCTGAAGACCCCCTGGATAGTAAAGTCTCCGGTCTCCGGAAACCTACTCGTTCACTCTGCCTGTCTCTTTGGTGGTCACCTCGGTACTCACCAGGTAAATCCGGGGTACCACACTAACTCCCTTTCTGACCACTCTGGTACTGACCAGGTAAATTTGGAGTGTCATAACATTATAACCGGCCATTTACTGATCAAGATGGAGGCCTCAGCCTCAGAAGCAATCAATGCCCTAATTGCTCAGGTGTCTAATTTAGGCCAGATGGTGCAAGCCCTCACTAATAAAGTTAACTCACAAGAGGAAGCACTTACTGCATTATGGTCAGCTGTTCATGTCCCTGCCCCCACTCCTCCGGTCTCAGTTCAAGTTGTTCAGGCAGCCGTCACAGACGTCAAGATGAACCTGCCGGATAAGTTCTCTGGAGATCGAAGTCAGTTCCATCTGTTTAAAGAAAATTGCAAACTGTACTTCAGGCTTCATCCTAATTCATCCGGATCCGAACATCAGAGAGTTCTCCTGATCATGTCTCTCCTCTAGGGCGATCCCCAGGTGTGGGCCTTCAGTTTATCATCAGGAGATCCGGCATTGCAGTCTGTTGACTCCTTCTTTGAAGCCCTGGGGCTGCTTTACGAGGAACCGGATCGTGCAGCTACTGCAGAATCTAAACTTCGAAATCTCCGCCATACAGGAGAACAGCGGAGGAGTATTGTGCAGAATTCCATCGCTGGGCTAACGACTGTGGATGGAGCGATCCAGCCCTTCGCAGCCAATTTCGCATTGGTCTATCGGATCAAGTCAAAGGGCCTGATCCAGAGCTACGACCGCAAGCGAGCGTACGCTCATCGTAAGCGAAAATTCAGTAAAAAATTCGCAACGCGCATGCCCAGTATGACAGCTTCCGGTCGCCCGGGCGTCATGAGCGAATAGCGGTCGTATTGTGAGCGAATTTTTCGCTCGATGGGCGTGCATTCAGTACGATGGTCGCCTGGGCGCCCGTTTTACTACAGGGAGGCGGGGATAGCCATTTAAATTGTACAGTATGGGCGTGCTAAGCCCGTACGCTCAGCGTATTTTGTGCGAAAATTCGTACGGCCGACGGTCGTACCCAGTGTAGGGTATAGGCGTCGTAAGCAGGTACTTTACTATGGGAGTGTTAGGGGCGTGTATGTTTATTCGCACGGTCGAACGTACGCATTCGCTCGCCGTGCGAATTTTCGTAACGCTGGATCAGGCCCAAAGATGCCCTTGTCCAGTTTCCGTCTCCTGAAACGTTGGAGGACCTCATGCACATTGCTATTAAGGTGGACTGACGGATCAAGGAACGGCATATGGAGAGAGATTCACCAGTGACTTTTTCCCGGGCCAGTACTCAAGAACTCCAGGTTATGGACGAACCAATGCAGATTGGCTCTTATCGCCTATCTAAGGAGGAGAAATCCCGCAGAAGAAGCCTTGGTTTGTGTCTTTACTGTGGAGGGAAGGCTCACAGAGCGGATTCGTGCCCGAAGAAACAACCCTTCCAGTCGGGAAAAGAGTAACCCAACCGGCTTATGAGGAGCTCCGGTTGGGTATACACCTAGTCTCCTCAAAGAACTCATTACTGGTCCCCGCCCGACTGTCCTTAGGGACCATGCCCCCGCGCGACTGGCCTTAGGGACCACGAAAAACAACTATCCGCATTTGTGGACAGTGGTGCTGCGGGAAATTTCATGGATATGGAACTGGTTCGTTCTATGAAGATTCAAGTCAGAAATCTGAAGGTTCCTGTCTCTGCAGTGGGATTGGATGGATTACCACTGTCCGAGGGTCCTATTTTTCTAAAGACTGAACCTATTCAATTATCCATTGGAATGTGCCACTCAGAAGTCATTGAGTTCCTGGTGACGAACTGCACTGCTGTGCGACTAGTCCTGGGCCATCCTTGGCTTAAACTCCACAACCCATGCATTGACTGGTCATTGGGAGAAATTACTCGGTGGAGTGATCACTGTGAAGAGAGTTGCATTTGCTATCCAGTCCGGGTAGGTCTCCTCACAGAAGAAAAGATTCCGCAGCAATATGCTGAATTCTCGGACGTTTTTTTCTAAAAAGGCAGCAGAGGTACTGCCTCCACACCGGCACTATGATTGTGCTATCGAGCTCATCCCCGGAGCCAAGTTACCTAAAGGTAGATTGTTTTTCCTTTCTCGACCAGTCACTCGCTATGGACCAGTATATCAAAGAAAACCTGGAGAGAGGATTCATTAGGCCTTTCAAGTCACCAGTAGGTGCAGGATTCTTTTTCGTAGGAAAGAAAGATGGATCCCTCAGACCATGCATCGACTATCGGGCCCTTAACCGCATTACAGTCAGGAACACCTATCCACTGCCTTTGATTTCAGATCTGTCTAATCAAGTCAAGGGAGCCGTTATTTACTCTAAGATCGATCTTCGCGGAGCATACAACCTGGTACGGATCAGGGAGGGAGATGAATGGAAAACGGCTTTCAACACGCATACAGGTCACTATGAATACCTGGTGATGCCCTTCGGATTACGCAATGCTCCAGCGGTATTTCAAGATTTCATCAATGACATCTTCAGAGATTTCTTGAGAAAATTTGTGGTCGTATATCTGGATGACATCCTTATTTTCTCTCCCTCCCTGGAAGAACACCGTAAACATGTCAAGCTGGTCCTTGCCCGTCTTCGAGAATTCAGGTTGTATGCCAAATTGGAGAAGTGTTAATTTGAGGTTGACAGAATAACCTTTTTGGGGTATGTTATTTCCCCTTTAGGATTCGCCATGGACCCAGACAAAGTAAAGGCCATTCTGGAGTGGAAGCAACCTACAGATCTTAAGGCCATACAGCGGTTCATGGGTTTCTCTAATTACAACCGGGGTTTCATTATGTCCTTCTCTACCTTGATGGCTCCTATATCAGCATTGATGAAGAAAAAGGCAGATCCTATGAATTGGTCGGGAACCGCAAAAAGGGCTTTTGAAGCATTAAAACAAGCTTTTGTGTTAGCGCCTATTCTGAGACATCCTAATCCTGAACTTACCTTCATCATCGAGGTTGATGCGTCAGATGTCGGGGCAGGGGCAGTTCTGTCACAACAAGACCCACAAGAAGCTAAGTATTTTCCTTGTGCTTATTTCTCCAAACAATTGTCACCAGCAGAGAAGAATTACGATGTGGGAAACCGGGAACTACTAGCCATCAAAATGGCATTTGAAGAATGGAGGCACTGGCTGGAAGGATCTGCGCATGTCATTACGGTTCTGACAGATCATAAAAATCTTGCGTACATTGAATCTGCCAAGTGACTCAATCCTCGACAAGCCTGCTGGACTTTGTTCTTTACACGCTTTAACTTCATAATCACTTACAGACCTGGATCCCAGGACCATCGAGCTGATGCTCTTTCTCGGGCTTTCTTGCCACAACATGGTCTCTCCCTCCCTCCACTACCCATGATCCCTCCTACCTGTATCATCGCTGGATTAACACAGGCTCTCCATTCCAGAATTCTGGCGGCTCAAGATCAAGTTCCTCCTCAAACACCCGCTGGACGACTGTTTGTTCCTGAAAAGTTTAGAAGTCAAGTTCTCCAGGAGTTCTCCATGCTAAAACAGCGGGACATTTGGGCATCCAAAAGACGCTGGAACTGTTGTCCTGTGTGGTGGCCTTCCATGTCACAGGACTCTCGGGAATTTGTGCTTTTATGCCCTATCTGTGCCAAGAACAAGACACCACGATATCCTCAGTATGGACCACTCCTTCCTCTGTCCATTCCC
This sequence comes from Limnodynastes dumerilii, assembly GCA_011038615.1. NCBI lineage: Eukaryota > Metazoa > Chordata > Amphibia > Anura > Limnodynastidae > Limnodynastes > Limnodynastes dumerilii. The sequence continues at coordinate 1,369 of WWET01008147.1, read as the reverse complement.
AAGCGCCCGTGGACTCATTTATCCATGGATTTTATTATGGATCTTCCTAACTCCCAGGGTCATACTACAATCTGGGTGGTGGTTGACAGATTCAGCAAAATGGCACATTTCATTCCATTATCTGGTCTACCCAGTGCTCAAGTGCTAGTTAACCTCTTTGTCAAGCACATCTTTAGACTGCATGGATTACCACTGGAAATTGTGTCAGACCAAGAGTCACAATTTGTGGCTTCTTTTTAAAGAGCGTTCTGCAGGAGTCTAGGAATACAGGTTAACTTATCATCAGGATAACCTCCCCAGTCCAATGGACAGACCGAGAGGGTAAACCAGTCCTTAGAGCAATATCTACGATGTTACACTTCCAGACTCCAAAACAATTGGTCAGAGAATATTCCCTGGGCGGAATTCGCATATAATAATGCTCATCATTCCTCTACTGCAGTGTCACCCTTCTTTTGTGTCTAGGGGATCCATCCTAAAGCTAACTCCATCATTCCTGTCACCACCACCCCTCATTCGGGGGTTAGGGGGATAATTAAGAACATGAAGAACATCTGGAAGAAAGTCAACCAAAGTCTTCAAGACACAGCTTTTAGGACCAAACATCGACCAACATCGATCCAGAGGTTGCTTCAAAGTCGGGGATAGGGTCTGGCTTTCCACAAAAAATATCAGTTTAAGACAACCCTGTAAGAAATTGGGTCCTAGCTACATTGGACCATTCCGTATCTCCAAAAAAATCAATCCAGTTGCTTTTAGGCTAGACCTACCCCACAACCTCAAGATTCCATCCACATTCTACGTATCTCTTCTGAAACCAGTCAAGACTTCTAGAAGGTTTTATAATAAACTGCCAGTCAAAACCCCCCCAGTACTTGTCAACAATCAAGAAGAATTTGAGGTGGAAGAAATTCTTGCTTCCAAGAGGATTAGGAATCACATCCATTATCTGGTCCACTGGAAGGGATACGGTCCGGAGGAAAGATCTTGGATACCTGTTGAAGACCTTAACGCAGACAGGTTAAAGAAAAATTTCATGATCTTCATGCAGATAGCTTGAAGAAAAACTTTCATAAAAGATTTCCGTAGAAATCCAGGCCCACCCCTCGTTGGGGGGGGGGGGGGGGGTACTGTTACAGCTGCTGTCTAATGGCAAGCTGCATGCGCTGCTCCTACCCCGTTACTCTCTTACCTTGCTCTGGCGCGTGTCCGGGGATTCCCCTGCCGACAGGATCCTTAGCAGCAGCGTCTATAGTTACCTTGGGCCTGATCCAGAGCTACAATATTGAAACTATATCGGACGTACGCAATTGCGTACGGACGATATCGGACGTATGCAATTGCGTACGTCCGCTGGTCGTATTATGTG
>WWET01008146.1:4504-18775 GCA_011038615.1 Limnodynastes dumerilii | reverse complement strand
TCAAAGGAAATGTGCGGAAAAATTACTTCACTGAAAGGGTGATAGATAAGTGGAATATTCTCCCATCTGAGGTGGTTGATGCCAGTACAGTAGAACAATTTAAACATGCTTGGGATAAATATAAGGGTATCCTAAATTGTAAACCCAATTGAGGGTAAATAGGGTCTAGGGTCAGTATAGTTTTTAATAAACAAATGGGCAGACTAGATGGGCCGTGTGGCTCTTCCAAACAATGTTACACAATTTGGTGGTTGCGGAACCAATTTATAGGTGAATCAAGAGGTAAAACCGCAACACAAAGGTTATCTACACAACATCATAGAAATCCCACAGGTCACCGGACGTATTCGATACATTTCAGCTATGTTTAAACTATGTTGGTAATTCATATAATTAATTAATAAATAGAGCAGACATAGTGAAATTCCATCCCACCCACCTAATTCCTCTACCAATCACACTTTATTCATTGTGTGTTAAAAAGAAGAAAACACAATGTAAAGTATGTCAAATGTTAATCTATTCATGGACAGAGACAAGAAAGTCTGGAATAAGACTTAGGGCCAGATTTACTAAGCAGCGGGTTTGGAAAAGTGGAGTTTTTGCCCATAGCAACCAATCAGATTCTAGCTCTCACTTTCCTATTACAGACTAGAGAAGGTCAGCTAGAATCTGGTTGTTATGGGCAACATTTCCACTTTTCCAAACCCAGTTTACTAAATCTGGCCCCTAATCCTTCCAAGAAAACACATTTTTTATAGTTTATCTTTGGTCATTTATACCTTATTTAATCAGGTTGAGAATAACACAACCCAGATGTTATATCATTTTTTTTTTATTAGATTTAACTGGAAGAACAGTGAAATCCATTAATATATATATATGAACATATTTTTAAGCCCTTCCACTAACAAATATATAAATCTAAATTTCTATATGCATAAATGTCTAAATATTTATCTGCACAGAATGATTGATGAAAATATAATATAATAATACATAATAATATATAAAAAGGTGGATTGTTCTGTTTTTTTCTCTGTACTTTCTGTAGCGTTGTATAATCAGTGTTATTTTTCTTTTTAAAGTACAAAGAAACCTCCAGGGTATAACACGGTAGCTGCGATAGAGTAATACGGAACTATTCCTTAGTAACCGTCTGCCAAGGTGGGCGGGGGGAAGCATTTAAATTGTACATTAGGGTGGGATTAGGAATTTATGAGTAGTCGGATGGGCCGCTGTGGCTCCCCTCTGCTGTGCGGCATTATGGACACTTCCATGTTCATAACCCAACCATTACTTCATCGCACGGATCTGCGTCCTTACGAACGAGGATCCGTGCGCATCTGCTTATCGCCGCGCTGTATGTAGGCAAGGTCCGCCCCATTGTACATGAGTTCTGCTTATCGCCGCGCTGTATGAAGGCAAGGTCCGCCCTGTTGTACAGATGTCCATGAGTTTTGCTTGTGCTGATGTTACTTGCAAGGGGACTTACCCAATTGGCCTGCCAATATGTCTTATGTCTGGATAGTTACACAGAGAGAGGGAATGCCTACACTGTCTCCTGACTAAAAGGGAATGCCTACATTGTCACCTGACTAAGAGGGAATGCCTACACTGTCTCCTGACTAAGAGAGAACGCCTACACTGTCTCCTGACTAAGAGGGAACGCCTACACTGTGACCTGACTAAAAGGAAACGCCCACATTGTCACCTGACTAAGAGGGAACGCTTACACTGTCACCTGACTAAGAGGGAACGCCTACACTGTCACCTGACTAAGAAGGAACGCCTACACTGTCACCTGACTAAGAGGGAATACCTACACTGTCACCTGACTAAGAGGGAACACTTACACTGTCACCTGACTAAGAGGGAACGCCTATACGGTCTCCTGACTAAGAGGGAACGCCTACACTGTCACCTGACTAAGAGGGAACGCCTACACTGTCACCTGACTAAGAGGGAACACCTACACTGTCACCTGACTAAGAGGGAACGCCTATACTGTCACCTGACTAATAGGGAACGCCTATCACCTGACTTACTGTCACCTGACTAAGAGGAAACGCCTACACTGTCACCTGGCTAAGAGGGAACGCCTACACTGTCACCTGACTAAGAGGGAACGCCTACACTGTCACCTGACTAAGAGGGAATGCCTACACTGCCACCTGACTAAGAGGAAACGCCTACACTGTCACCTGACTAAGAGGGAACGCTTACACTGTCACCTGACTAACAGGGAATGCCTACACTGCCACCTGACTAAGAGGGAATGCTTACTTGTCACCTTAGCCCCGCCCCTGTGTCTTATGTCTGGAAGGGTACACAGAGAGCAGGAAAGCCTTCACTGTCACCTGACTAATGGGGATGCCCATTTGTCACCTTAGCTCCGCCCCCTGTCTTATGTCTGGATGGGTACACAGAAAGAGGGAACACCCACACTATCACCTGACTAAGAGGGAACACCCACTTCCTTAGCTCCACCCCATTGTAGAAAGTGTCATTATAAAGCAGCAATTCTCAAACTGTGGGTTTATCAAAAAGATTAAAGATTATGGCAAATAAACTGTGCTAGGCTTTGAGTCCAGGGGCCAGATTTAGTGAGCTGCGAGTTTGGAAAAGTGGAGATGTTGCCTATAGCAACCAATCAGATTCTAGCTCTCACTTTCCTATCACATACTAGAGAATGTCAGCTAGAACCTGATGGGTTGCTAAGGGCAACATCTCCACTTTTCCAAACCCGCAGCTTAGTAAATCTGGCTCCAGTCCTGGATCGTGGCCTATGTGAGGCCCTTTGCGGTCATTGAATTGTCTTAGGTTGTTCATCATTTTAATATATACCAAAAAATGTCAAACATTTTATACAGGTGTTGTTTATGTGGCTCTTGGGCTTTTTTTAAATTGCAAATTCATGGAGGAGGAATGAGTCTGGGTCCTGTTCTAAGTCACAATTTCCATGTTGTCGTCGTCATTAGTTAAATGCAGCAGAAATGAATACGCTTAAACCCATCACAATGACTACAAATGGAATATAATTCCCTAAAGGCTACATTCGATCGTGATTCGCGTGTATATTTTTTGGGGGGAATGCGCAATGTGAAAAACTGCTAAATACTCCACGTAATCAGAAGTAATCTTTATCCCTGAACCAGCCACTGATTTTGTTACTCTGTATCTTGCTCAGTTCAGCAGCCGATTGCCAGTTCTTCAGCTCACCTCCTTGATGTCCTCCTGCACCATTTAGGCAATTGTTGCGTCCCTTTAAATTTACACCCAAGAAAAAACCCAATCACGTCTTTAACTACAACTTTTTATATGAAAACCCCCACCATAAATAAGGATTAAAAGTGAGACATTGGTTGCGAATTGTCCTTATGTAAAATGGAATCACCCTGAGAGGTGACGCAGAATGTCGTTACAACCTCTGGGACATGGAACATGGGGTAGCTCACGACAGCCTGATCATCTTTTAATGATCCTGATTAGGGCTCTAAGCACTATCCACTCCATGGGACGTCTAGCGGGATTATGAGAGCGATCTAATTTCTGTGAATCATTCATCCCAGAGGAAAAATAGTCATTTATTTCTCAAGGAATAGACGCCAGAGCAACACCGATTCATTGAGATTTGTTGCTGTGTGTGTTATAGTGCTTCAGAAAACATACAATGCTGCAAAGGTGGATGTGTAATCACTATGGCCCGTATTTACACTTAAGTTAGTGTGGGATCTACCGGCCAGATCCAGACCTCAGTATGAAAGTGTATTTACGCTAGCCGCTGTCGTAAAATCGCCTTTTTGTTTGTACTGCGCATGCCCAGAACCCAAATATACGCAGGGAAACCCTGGCCGACTGATTCACATACACAGACGTCTGACTTAGGACTGATGCACACATCGGCATGGAATGAGTCCCGCATGCGTGGCTAGAGGGGCAAGACTCGTACTGCAAATGAGCAGCACACGGGCTACTAATGTACAGTATGAGCGTGCCAACAAAGTTAGCGCTGATTCACAAGCACGAGCCTTGCAGAAACTATCATACACACGGGAAAAGTGAGTAAGTTGAAGAACCGTATTGTTTGCTGTGAGGCCGCGCGTCTTCTCTTACTTATATCAGGCCACACCTGCTGCGTGTTTATAATCAATGGATGCGTGTTTATAATCAATGGATGTGTGTTTATAATAAATGGATGTGTGTTTATAAATTAAACAAATAAAGGCTTGTTTATTAATTCTTATGCTGACTTCACATTTTTTGCTAGACTTTAACCATGCAAAGTTGCCATTATTTGTATATAGTTTGAGAAGGTTTATTTTGACCTTTTATTAACTTTAAATTTAAAACACAATTACATTTACGTATGTTTAACTGTATTGGTTGCTTGTTATGTTAATGAGAGTACTTGCTGTTTTTAGAAAAAAACCATATTTTTTACTTTTCTAAAGCCTAAGCCGTGTGTTTAGTTGCGTATCTTTGTATCATAAGCAATTTTAAGCACCATGGGCTGGATCCAGAACAACATCCGCCGGCCATAATACGTCCGTCAGATGCCAAAAATAGATACTGTGCATGCGTAGTAACTAATTTACGTAATCTGCGTATCGTTTCGTTTAGTAGATTGCGTATATGCTGTCTTAAAGAGCTATTTTCGGCATCTGATGGACCTATTATGGGCAACGGACGTTGTTCTTGATCCAGCCCCATCATGCCCATCCGATTCACAGCTAATAAAGTCTGCATGTACCTAATTATACGCAGGAAAGACTTATCCGTACGTTGCACTCCCGACAAATGGGAAAGTGGTTAATTGGTTTCTTTCTTTTCTCTGAATTGGTTTTGCGGATTTTTCACATGTATATAATTAAGCACGTTCGCAATCTTACTCTTAAGTGTGAATACAGTCCAAAGTCTGTTAGGGCGTAACACGTTGAACCAAGAGCCATAAAGTGACATTCATCTTGTGTCCGTTCTCCAGGGACATCTTTCTACAAGGCCTGCCAGATGAATATGCCTTTGTGACCACGTTCAGATTCAGGAAAGCCTCCAGGAGGGAAGATTGGTACATTTGGCAGATTATTGACAAGTATGGAATTCCTCAGGTAACGATCTGTAAAGTTCTATCATATCTTGAAGATCCTCAATGGCTTACAACTAATCAGTGACCTGGACAGGTTGCATTGGCTGGATGTAATCGTTAGTATTGTTATCATTTCAGTTACTGGATTGGTGTAGGAAGTCTACATTGAAGTTGGGTGTAGATCTAGATGTCGGATGAGTTTTCAAAGCACAGTGAGGGATTTCCCACCCTGGTCCATCAGGCTGTAGTATGAGGATAGTAAGGGTTTAAGGGTTAGGGGAGGGTTAAAGTTAAGGCTGTGGGATGAGGATGGTTATGGTTTGGGAGTGTTAAGGTTAGATTGTGGGATAAGAATGGTTAGAGTTAGGGGAGTGTTAAAATTAGGTTGCGGAATGAGGATGGTTAGGGATAGGGAGGGTTAAGGTTAGAAAAAGGGGAAAATACCCTTAATACCGTGTTTTAGTGTAGCACTGACAGGAAGCTGGAGCTTTGAGACACTGCACATTACACGCTGCTGTGCGTGGATCGGACGGAGGTTACCTGCAGTCGCATCATTACAAGTCATAAAACTGTAAGATTTGGAAAGTTCTTTCAGTATTTTTTACGGGACAGATTCCTTATTGGACAATTCCTATATTAAATTTGAGGATATCTACTCCTATTAGATATTTAAGATCTAATCCCAGCCACGGCCTTGTGTCCATTCTATTAACGCTACAGGGCTTATATCCACGTATATTGATTACCATGATTTGCTTTTATTTTATGCCATTTGCACAAATGTTTAGAGTTTAAAGACTTTAATTGTATGCACTTGTCACTTTTATTTATTGACTGTTTCGATTTGCCATTTGCACGTGATTCTTTCTTTTTTTTAATAATATCTCTGTGGTCCTTAAACATTTAGAATGTATTACGTTTGTAGATTTAGCATACTTAGCACTTTACTTTTGCACCCTGTCACTTTCCCTATTCAAATAGTTTGATATAGGTAGTTTCAGAGGGTTAAGGTTAGGCTGTGGGACGAGGATGGTTAGGGTAAGCCTTACCCTAACCATCTTCATTCCGCAACCTAACCTTAACCATCTCCTTCCCGCAACCAAACCTTAACACTCCCCTTACCCGGTTGCGGGAAGGGGATGGTTAGGGATAGGAAGGGTTAAGGTAAGGCTGTGGGACGAGGAAGGTTAAGGTTAGGTTGAGGGAAGGGGATGGTTAAGGTTAGGTTGCGGGAAGGGGATGGTTAGAGTTAAGGGAGCTTTAAGGTTAGGCTGCGGAATGAGGATAGTTAGGGTTAGGTTGCGGGAAGGGGATGGTTGGGGTTAAGGGAGCGTTAAGGTTAGGCTGCGGAATGAGGATAGTTAGGGTTAGGTTACGGGGAAGGGGATGGTTAGGGTTAGCGCGTGCCTGACGCCGTTGGAATATTCATTGACTGATGTAGTCACTACAACAACGCTGTCTTGCCAGAAGCTGATGGATAATGACTGTGGTCGTCATTTCATTACCGCCAAATGATCTGTTGAAATACAGATGATCAGAGCGTTGAACGGTACCCGTTTAAAATTGTGATGATATTGAGGACTTTATAATTTACTATATAATATCCACAATTTTTTTATGATTAATGCAATCTTGCTTTGTATGTAGAATTTCTATGAGCATCTAACATTTTAGCATTGCCCTATATTTTTTGTACTTTGTTTTGTACCTAATGTTGATTCTGAAGTCCCTACGCTGTTGTGATAGCGAGATATCGATAGTTACATCACAGTGTATTCGGCAATGACATATTACTCTGACCCATCTCTAAGTGTCGTGACCATCCTCAGAGGTCATTTCATGACATTGTCCAAGGTCAAAGACAAACATCTCATGGTTCTTCCAGGTGTCATTGAGGTTGGACGGAGAAAACAAGGCTCTGGAATACAGCTCGGTGGGTGTTATAAAGGACGCCGTCAAGGCGAGTTTCCGAAGTGCACAAGTCAGTGAAATCTTTGATCGGAACTGGCACAAGATTGCTCTCAGCGTGCAGGCGAAGACCGTGACCCTGTACATTGACTGCAAGCTGGTGATGACCGTGCCTATAGAAGAACGAGAAAACATCGACATCCAGGGGAAGACGGTGATCGGCAAACGTCTGTATGACAGCGTTCCTGTGGATGTAAGTCACAAAATGTTACGTTTACTGACACGGACAGATCATTGGGCCTATAAGACCGTATTCACACTTAAGAAAGCTTTAAGAAGCTGTGGATAAACATCTTACATCTCCCCCTAAAGAGTACATAGGGGTTCCCTAACTTCCCGTTTATATTCTCCATCTTAAGAAGGAGAATACTGTCTCTAAATCTAAAAGCAGCCCATCGCAGCGGGGATTGCAACCGCCGGCTCCTTACCACACTTCTCACTCTTCTTAAATCCGCCCAGAGGCTGCCATTGTCGCGTCTCTTTCAACTTTGTAAAGTGTATGCGGCTTTTAAAGACCCCATATACTCAATCGACATACCCAAATGCTACGTAGATTGTGTCAATGACCTATTGCGCATACGTACCTGCCCCTAATACTCCCTTCTCTGTAGCCTAACCCTAAGACCCCCTCCCCACAGCCTGTCCCTCACCCTCCCCTTATATGGCCCTAACACTAACCCTCCCTTCCTAAGAGCCTAACCCTAACTCCCCCCAACACTAAAAGTCCCCGGGCAGGTTACTTTGTCTGCGGAGGGTCCTTCGATAATGAATGGGTGAGTATGCCGACGGGCACACTCCCCTTTTCATTAAAAACAATTCTAAAAAGGCCTATTCCAAATAGAGACAGCCGAAAAGGAACTTTTGGCTGTCTCTAAAGCTAAAAGCAGCCCCTCTCAGTGGGGATTGCAACCGCCGGCTCCTTACCACACTTCTCACGCTTCCTAAATCCGCCCAGAGGCTGCCATTGTCGCATCTCTTTCAACTTTGTAAAGTGTGTGCGGCTTTTAAAGACCCCATATACTCAATCGACATACCCAAATGCTACGTAGATTGTGTCAATGACCTATTGCGCATACGTAGTAGGTTATTTCGGAAAAGATCATACTTAAGAAGCAGCTGCTCCTTAAGCTTGAATATGGTCCATTATGACAATAGGATTTGCTACTTTCGATAGCGGGTGATTGGGTTGTGATGACGGGATTTGCAGCTTATTGATGGAACCCCTTGTTTAGGGAGGGCTCAGGTGTTGCTAGAACATGTTTAAAACATTAGGAACATTTAATAAAAAAAATGATGAAACTACATATAATCCAGGATGATCAGGATTACACTGGGCTACAGATGGGTTTAATATGCATATCAAGGACCTGATTCACACTTAAAAACGCGTTAGGTGCCTAAATATACGCAACTAATATCAATGAAACTCCTCGGCACGCCCCCGGGTTTTCAGGTTCTTATGTGACTTACGAGTGACATAGGGCTCCCTTACCTGTAGGTTCGCGTTTGAATGTGTAGGGCGTCTACTTAGGAACTTATCTGCATAACCGCACCTTCCTTTGCTCATTTCAATGCCTCTCTCCACCTAAATCTTCCTATCTGCCTAGTTACTTATTCATGAAACGCCCCATTTTTGCGTATGTTACTACAAACCTACAGATTATAAGTTCGTAGTGTATAAGCACGGAATTTGTGAACTTAAGTCCAACACAAATAGCGTATAAAAGTTACTACGCATGCACAGTGCATCCGTTCTTAAATATACGCACCTACAATCGGAAGAATTCTTAAGTGTGAATCAGGTCCCATATGGGCAAACAGGATGTGGTCACATCAGCTGTACATAATAATGTTACGGCCATATCCAACGGGATACATACATGAGAGACAGGGGGTAGATATAACTTATTTTCTCCAAATATATTCCATATTACAAGGTCTGTCTTTCAGGCCACATTTACGCAATCTACGTAAGGAAAAGATACGTAGATAACGTAAAAAATGTACTACACATGCGCAGTAGGAAAAAACTCCAAACACTGGACGTATATGTTATACATCCAGTTGTCTGCATACGGCCCTTGGTTCTTTTCAGATTCTGAACTGTTGAGAATGATAGAAGATATAAAGCAAGCTACTCTCACTCTCTGTATATATATGTGGGCCCTCAATGTCGAGAGAGGTGACCACCCTCTAACTTTCCCTTCTGAGTGTCCTACAAACCCTACGGCCAATGATATGAAGGACTTCCAACTTTTCAGCTACATCGATAATTATTTTTAGAATACTCAAGTTTTATAACCCCTCTAAACTGACCATACATTGGGTCGATTATCAATCCCAGCAGGGGAATCCCGATAAACATTTATTATTATAATGTCCCGTTATCGGCACCATACACATACATACTGGGACCGATAATCCTAACAGAAGAGGGAGGCACTTAAAGGATAGGGAGCCATTCAGTAACCTGATTGGCTCCCTTAAGTTATCGGACGCTTATTTGTCCAATCACCCGATAATTGGATGGTCGGGCCGATAATTGCTCCAGTGAATGGCTAGCTTTACTCCTTTAGTATTAGTATAAACCTACAGAATTGAGAGTGGTTAATTGAACTCTTTAATACCTTTTTCCGTTCATGACATTTCTAGATGCATTTTGTTCCTGGCCAAATTCCCTCCAACCATTTCATTTTACCTCTTTTTTACTTCTCGTTAAATTGACAAAATCTTAAGTTTCTTTTACTCTAGAGAATAACATCTGTAAATGTTTTCATGCAGCGATAGCTCAACCTAAACAGAGGTAGAAATAAATCCATGTTCTATAGAAATGATAAGTCATTAGTGTTCTGTTCATTGGGCAAAACTTGACAGTCCGTTATGGGTTTCGGTACTGGCTTGCCATTATTTTTCTGTGTGTTTGTTTTGTTTTCCAGTTTGATCTTCAGCGCATCGTTATATACTGTGATTCCCGGCACGCTGAGCTGGAGACGTGTTGTGATATTCCTAATGGACCGGTAAGAAATACTATTTATATTTGGCTATGAGCTTGTGCAATGTTTCTGTTACTGGGTAAATGGCATGCAGGAAATGATTGCAACAGATATAATATTCCCTAGCTATTATTCACTACTTTACAAACCCCACCAGGGGCGGAGAGTAAGGAGGTGGGGCACAAGTCTATATGGGCGGAGATTTGTGGTATTGGGGGTGGGGCTCAACAGGGCCTGTTTGCAGAAAGGAAGCTGTCGGAGGTTGACAGCTTAAAACAGCACTTAGCACTCCATGTATGATCAGTGCTCAGCACTCCATGTATAATCAGTGCTCAGCACTCCATGTATAATCAGTGCTCTGCAGTCATACATGAACCACTGAGAGCTGTTTTAAGTTGTCAACTTCTGATAGTTTGCTTAGTGTGCAGGGGGAGCGGCTGTCCCTTGCCCCCCTCTCCTTCGAACCCTGTAGCAGTCACACCTCTTGTGTCCCCTAGAGTTTCACCTTTGGCTACACCCAATGAGATAATAAATACAGTTTGGTAGATGAGCGCATGTTACTGCATTTTAATTTCAGGGGATCCTCCAATACACCAGATTGCTACACAACCATGATGCCATACACCTGGAATCTGGGATCATTATATAATAGATTACTTTGTTTTATGCAGAGCAAACTTATGTGCTCAGAATATACTAACCTCAGGCCTTGAAACGCATTTCGCCATTAATTTTACTACTGCTATATATATCACAGCAATGAATGATGTATAATCGTTGAACTGAAGCAATATGTCTTTTCTTCAGTGTGTAGTGACTGTTGTCACTGAACCGCCCCCTGTAGTACCAACCCCCGTTATTGTGGAACAAAGAGGCACTGAAAACTCAATCAACTGTTCGCACTGTCCATTTGGGGAGAAGGTATAAAGTTGTTCTTTTTTGATTATGTGAGGTGACTTTGAGTTACCCCCTTTTTCTGTGTGTTTGGACTCTGGGCGCTCTAAACCCTGGCTTTTGGAAGTTTAACAATTGTAGATCTCTTGGGATCTGCTACTTAAGGATGCGACTGTATAATTAGACCTGTGAATCCAGCCTTATGTTATCAGTGACTATCCTCTGTGTTGCCTTCAGTGACGGATGAATAGTATAAGCTTTTTTTTATGGGTTCAGGAAGTGTTTCACTTTTTTTATTGTCTGTTTAGGGTGAAATAGGTCTTCCTGGTCCAGAAGGCCCAAAGGTGAGTCTGCTTGAATTTTATATTATCTGTGTCTTACATTATCAACTCCCAACTCTCCCAATTCCTCGATTTCGGGTGACTGTCCCACTGTCCCATCCACCTTTTAGTTTGTTCTGATAAATGGACTATCCTGGAGACATTTTTTTAAATGATTCAATTTTTTTTACTATTTTAATTTGATCCGTATGGCCGACCCAAAAGGGGTGGAGTTTGGATGGACCGGGTGGAGCTTATTTGTCCACTTTTCGGCATTGTAAAGGTTGAGAGGTATGGTCTGAGGCCGCTGTGACAGCTCTAAGCTGTAAGCTTCTAGCAGGTTAGACAGTGACTCTGAGAGTGCTAAGCGGTTAATATATAACTTTTCCAACTTTGTGCTGCCCTCTACTGGCAGGGTGGGCGGCTGCAGTGAACAGAAGACTGCATTAACCTGTAAACTACTGGCTATTTATTCATAAACTGCCTCTTATCTACAGGCATAAGCAGAGCAGGAAAACCGGGCTCCTAAAACAGTTAATCACAGGTGCTGGGGGCACTCATCTGACACTGGCCTTAGAGCAGGCATGTCAAATTAGCAGGTCACATGCGGCACAAAATCTTTAATTTTGCAGCCCCCATATCACACAGGGAGGTCGGGCGATCATTTAAAAGGGCCTGCTATCAGCCACAGAAGCAGTTAAACAGGACAGCTGCTAGCAAAGCCCTTTTCATCTTTACTGGGAGTTACTGGGAGCTGGAGCCATATGAATGGGGATTACTGGGGAGCTGGAGACATATGAATGGGAAATACTGGGAGCTAGAGACATATGAATGAGGAATATTGGGGAGCTGGAGACATATGAATGAGGAATACTGGGGAGCTGGAGACATATGAATGGGAAATACTGGGAGCTGGAGAGACATGAATGAGAAATACTGGGAGCTGGAGAGATATGAATGGAGAATATTGGGAACTGGAGACATATGAATGGGGAATACTGGGGATCGGAAGCCATATGAATGGGAAATACTGGGGAGCTGGAGACATATGAATGAGTAATACTGGGGAGCTGGAGACATATAAATGGGAAATACTGGGAGCTAGAGACATATGAATGAGGAATACTAGGAAGCTGGAGACATATGAATGGAAAATACTGGGAGCTAGAGACATATGAATGAGGAATACTGGGGAGCTGCAGACATATACATGGAAAATATTGGGAGCTGGAGAGATATGAATGGGGAATACTGGGAGCTGGAGACATATGAATGGGGAATATTGGGAACTGGAGACATATGAATGGGGAATACTAGGAAGCTGGAGACATATGAATGAAGAACACTGGGGAGCTAGAGCAATATGAATGGGGAATACTGGAGAGCTGGAGACATATTAAGTGGGATACTGGGAGCTGGAGAGACATTATGGAGGATAGAGGGAGCTGGAGAGACATGGGAGGATACTGGGACCTGGGAAGACATGATTGGGAATACTGGGAGCTGGTGACACATGTGGGGAATACTGGGAGCTGGAGACACATGTTGAGGAATACTGGGAGCTGGAGATACATGATGGGGAATACTGGGAGCTGCAGATACATGATGAGGTATATTGGGAGCTGGAGAGACATGATGGGGGATATTGGGAGCTGGGGAGACATGATGGGGCATACTGGGGAGGCTGGAGACAAATGAATGGAGAATTTCTGAGAGCTGGAGAAAAATTGCATATGAGACTTTTTACTTTTCTTGCAGCCCACACGATCTTAGACCTTTGATTGGGGTTTTGAATTTGACACAGCTGCCTTAGAGGAAAGAATGACCTGACTATGAGAACTGAAGTACAGACATTATTCAGTTATTAATCTTTGCCTCCTTTTTGTTAAGGGTGAAAGCGGCAGCCCGGGGCCACAGGGTCCAAAGGGAGAGAAAGGGGAACCTGTAAGTATTAACTGTTGACACTGGATTTTTGCTAATACAATTGAATGATGTAACATTATATTTTGCATGATCATTTTTTACTTGCTGTAACTTAAGTTTGTTTCTGGAAACTGAGCACATTGAGGCCACATATGTTTTATTCATGTTTTTTTTATCCAAATCTGCAAACATTGAAATATAAATAGTTTGAAAAGAAACTTGTAGAACTTTCTGGTTTGCAGTGAAAACCGCCTGGGTAAAATTTTTTATGTAATACAGACAAATCTGTTGGGTGTGATTACTTTTGCAAGACGCTATTTTCATAATTATTAGTTGGGAATGGCAACCATTTCATTGTGTATTTCTTGTATATCTGTATCCCAAAGGTGTAACATTGCATCTTTAAAAGCTTGTTTGCTCTCAGACTTGAAAACCAATAGACCACATGAATATTAATGACCATATACGTTAATAATTAATCTACTCAATAATTCATATTTGGTGGCCCAAAGTAATGGGAACTGTCTTTATTGTTCTGTTACAGGGGAGAGTCGTCATCCCAAAAGCAGAAAAAGGAGACCAGGTGAGACGGTTACGACTGTTTTTTAAGTAAATGCACACGAGAAGACCCTAAGGAGCCCACATCGAGCGTCATATACATCTCATGGACAGCCTGTAGGCGAGCAAGAGCGGGGTAGTACACTGTATGCACAGGCGGATTGGGAACTCAAACTGGCCCTGGAAAAAAAAATCTGCAAGACGCCACGTGTGGGCGGAATCAAATATTGGTGGGGTCCAAAAATATGTATAATAGATTAGTACAAAATAAAGAAACTACTGAAAAGTATTTCACATTCCAATAAAGAAATTTATAGTGACCTCTATGCAATGCAGGTAGTTACTGCCACCCCAGTGACCACCACCCAATACATACAGCATCCTAGTGACCACTACACAATACATACAGAATCCTAGTGACCACCACCCAATACATACAGCATCCTGATGACCACCACACAATACATGCAGCATCCTAGTGACCACCACTCAATACATACAGCAACCTAGTGACCACCACCCAATACAT
>WWET01008145.1:0-23279 GCA_011038615.1 Limnodynastes dumerilii | reverse complement strand
GGCGGCGCGGCCAAAAATACTGCTAAGCGGTCCCAAACTAATTCTGCGTCTACCTTTTTCAAAAAACCAGACCCACCTGCAGAAATCTCAGAATCCTCCATTAATGCGGAACACTCTATGGCGCCCTCACGCACTCCCTTTACTCCAATAAGGAAAAAAAAAAAAAAAAAAAAAAAAAAAAAAAAAAAAAAAAAAAAAAAAAAAAAAAAAAAATAAATAAATAAATATGGCGGCCAAAAATACTGCTAAGCGGTCCCAAACTAATTCTGCGTCTACCTTTTTCAAAAAACCAGACCCACCTGCAGAAATCTCAGAATCCTCCATTAATGCAGAACACTCTATGGCGCCCTCACGCACTCTGGACCCTTTACTCCAAGCGGCTATCACTAGCCTTACCAATGATATCAAAATCACTTTCCAACAAGAATTACAGAAAGCAGTATTGGAGTTTAAATCTGAGATTGCATCAATTGGGACCCGTACAGATGCGTTGGAAACCAAGACCGACGAATTATGCCGCTCGCACTCTTACCTGGATAAAGAGATTTCTCTCCTCCGTACTGAAGTGGAATCCCTTAAAGATAAACAGGAGGACTTAGAAAACAGATCGCGAAGAAACAATGTTCGCGTCCGTAACATACCGGAATCTGTTACTGGGCCCACTCTTCCACACTACCTCCTGGGACTCTTTCAACACATTTGCCCGGATATCTCGTCTCCTGACCTGCTCCTGGACAGAGCACACCGAGCACTTCGGATGCGCCTACCCTCTGATCAACGACCAAGAGATGTTGTGGTACGGTTCCACTACTTTAGAATTAAGGAACAAATCTTATCTGCTACAAGAAATATGGAATCTGTCTCCTACAACGGCTCCTTGTTGCAACTGTTCCAGGACTTGGCCCCTTCCACTCTTCAAAAGCGCAGAGATCTAATGCCCATCACCAAGATTCTCCGCCAGCACAACTACAAGTACAGATGGGGTTTCCCCTTTCACCTCCAAATCACAGTGGATAACTCAGTTCGCACAATAAAAACTCTGCTTCAAGGCCAAGAACTTTTGGAACACCTGAACATTCTCCCAGAGCCTTCCTCCATTACAGCGTCCTCTTCCTCTCCCACACCACCACGTCCTCAACCACCACAAGCTAGTTGGGCGACAGTTTCCCGCCGACAGCGAGCCTCTACCCCTCCGACCTGAATGGATCTCAAGACCTGGACTCTCCTTGATCTCTATCTAGATTGAAGTGTAGTGATCCAGCACTCTCCTGGTCTCCTCATCTCAGTTGGGACTGAAGTACCTGCACAGTAGTGGTCCAACCTACTGTCGTCTGTTATAGTATTGTATATTGTTAGAGTTTTGTGAGTCTTTTTCATAGATATCTGTTGATTTGAGATTCCTAAAGTTAACCCTGTTAATCTCCCTGCACTGGTCATAGGACTCAATGTTGGTTTTAGAATCATCTGATACTAACATCTTTTTGCACTCGGTAGGATTTGAGAGTCCTCATTGGCTTCCTACTAGTTTATATCCCTGGAAGCTCCACTTATCCCCTCAGCCCTCTCCTTCCCCCTCCCTCCCCTAAACACGTTACGATTTTATAGCACCGTTGAGTCTGCCCCCAGGGGCCCTACCGAGGTGGGCACACCCTCCCCATTCTTGGTATTTTCAGACCGACCCCCACACACCCTTGGTTCTTTAACTGTTATTCTCTCCCTCCCGCTTTGCGCGGGAGTTATAGTTATAGTAATGCAAGTATATAAGGGTTTTTGCCTCCTCAGGCTTTCCTTCTCGCTTCTCTTTCTCTCTCTCTTACTATCCCTACTTGTGGCCATCTACCCCTTTTCTGACCTCTTTGTTGCTACTTTCCTCTTTACCTCTTGCAGGTTTGGAAACCTTGGTTACCCTTCTCCCTATGCTAACCATTTTCTCAGTATCCTAGGGCTGCGGCTGCTCCATTACCTGCCATGCCTCCTCTGAAATTCCTCTCCATTAATGTTAATGGGCTGAACTCGCCTAAGAAACGGGCTCTGGCCCTGGGGGAACTGAAACGATCCCAGGCTGATGTCATCTTCCTGCAAGAAACACACCTTACAGGGGACCATTCAAAGTTACAAAGTAAGATATTTCCACTTACCTTTTTCGCCTCTGCAGAGACCAAACAACGAGGGGTGGCGATTTTGATACGTAACTCCATCCCTTTTCTTCCGTCCCAAACGTTTGCGGACCCCGCCGGCCGTTTTTTAATAATTCTAGGCACCATACACTCCGAAAAATTTACCTTTGTAAATCTCTACGGGCCGAATCACTCCCCGATTCCCTTTTTCCGCTCCTTAATCCGTCATGTAGAACGATTATCACAAGGCCACATAATTATGGGGGGGACTTTAATCTGATTATTAACCCAAAATTGGATAGATCAGGACCGCCCCGGGGGTCGTCTTCCTCTCCACAGCCTACAACTAGAGACTCTAATTCTCTTCTTCAGCTACTTCAAGCCCTGCTTCTATTTGACACCTGGCGACTTAAGAATCAGGAGGCAAAAAATTTTACCTACTTTTCCGTGCCTCATAATAAACATACTGACATATATATTTTTACACAGGACCTGTTCATGTTTAATGTCTGTACGCGTTCCTATTTACTTGGACTGTGTTTTATATTCGCAGATGGTTCATTCAGCTAATTGCCGTCGATCGTCGAATGATTGTCATAATTATATTGTGTTTAGTCTTGCAGTGTAGAATATGATGCTGTATTAGAGATGGTACATTCTGCTAAAAGATTGCATAAAGCGATCGCAAGTTATAAGCATTTACACGTTTTGATATGATATATGCGTGTCCCCAATTATGCTGATGAACCTAGGAAGTAAGAACAATAGAAGACCCTGAGACCAATGATGAGCTAAGGATCCAGGATGGTCGTGAGATCTCTCCAATCAACCTGCGTTCGGTTACCCTTTTGATCCTTCCTGTTACATAGCTCTCTGCCTGAGCATTGGACCTCAGATGACTTTGTAGGTCGTCTTGCCAGTGACTGGTCATGCTGCTGCATCAGGAGCCCCTCACTTTTGGTTAACCCTTTCCTTGCTGAGATAAAACACACTCTTTGCCCTGCCTACATAAAACACACTCTTTGTGGTCTGGACCGCATCCTCGACTCTGTAGTAATTATAAGGTTTATTTGCGTACAATTGCATACTGCCGCACCGCGTACTTTTGGGGTACACTGACTCAACACACTGAAAACATGCCTTGCAATGTTTAAAATCCATTTACTAATTTCTTTCATTACAACTTGCAGCTGATTGTTTAATTTAGACTATTGCTTGTGCTAATTGTAACAAACACTACGCAACGCCCCACGCATACCAAATGCACACCAAACAGAAAAGTGTTTGGATGATGACATATGGGTTCAAACCTTTACCTTAACTTTATTCATCATAAAAAAAAGTGTTTACTAGCGCACGGTGTGCCCAAGGATCCATTGTAAATATGAGTGCATGCTCATATTGTATAATTAACATTCTGTGACACACCTATTTTCTATGTGGAAACAGCCCATAATGTCTATATTGCTTAACTAAGGATCATCCTTAAATGTTTACTATGCGTAAATATGTTTTCCACGCATTCAGAACATTGGGGTAGATCCAGAACTATGTGTGTCGTACGTTTATTCGCGGAGCGTATTTTCGTGCGCGGAAATTCGCTACACTCCCCTCGGCACACCCCTTGTACGGACGTATTTTGTCAAGATACGCTTCCCAAACCCTACCTTAACTATTTCACATGTAACCGCTGTCATACGCACACGTACGTATGGGCTGAACGAATTTACGCAGCTAAGCACGCCCATACTGTACACTTTAAATACAACCCCCCGCCTACTTCACATATTTCACACGTATTTTGGATTAACGTAAATTTGGCACGCCCACACGTAAGTATTTAAGTGACACATACGTGAATGGCCCATACGTTCACAATTACGCTACGTTAATGTGCGTATTTTCTATAGTGCGCATGCGCAGTGCGTTCTAAACAGCGATTTTACGTTCTGCCACGTGTAAATTCGCTCCGAAGCGTTGTTCTGGATCAGGCCCATTCTTCCTACTTAAGCATGCAGAGCGCGTAAGTGTTAGGAAGCAGCGGCGGTGATTACCTTCACCTGCTGGGTCCCTGTGTGTTGCTAGGCGACTGTTAGAAGCAGCGGTGATGATTACCTTCACCCGCCGCCTCCTCTCCTCTGGCACCCCGGTGCATTGCTAGGCAGCATCATCCTCCTCGTTAGTGAGCTCCAGTGTTCCTTGCTGAGCATTCCTAGAGGGGCTGGTCTGGTTTCTGACTCCCCATTGGAGCTGGCTCTCTATTTCCTCCTCTCCTGCCCGTCCTTTGGCAAGGGTTATAGCATGCACTGCATTGCTTACTACTGCAGTTGATTTCCTTTATCTTGTCCATTGATTCAGCCCTTTTGTTCCTGCTCCCTGCCATTTACCCTCCTAGCTCCTTGCCTGTCTTCTGAGTGAGTGCTCCCTTTTCAGTCTATTGTCTGTTACCCTTTGTCCTTATATTTGTGCTATACCACCTGCATATTTTGCTTTACTATGGGAGTGTTAGGGGCGTGTATGTTGATACGCACGAGCGAACGTTTGCATTCGCCCGTCGTGCGAAAATTTCGTACCTCTGGATCAGGCCCATAGTGCTTATCTTTCTGCACATCTTGCAACATATTCCTGTGCTTGTATTTCAGTACATAGTGCCATACCATCTGCACATTCTGTATTGCTGCACATCGTGCCATACCATCTGCACATTCTGTATTGCTGCACATAGTGCCATACCATCTGCACATTCTGTATTGCTGCACATTGTGCCATCACATCTGCACATTTTGCATTACTGCACATAGTGCTTATCTTTCTGCACATCTTGCAACATATTCCTGTGCTTGTATTTTAGTACATAGTGCCATACCATCTGCACATTCTGTATTGCTGCACATAGTGCCATTCCATCTGCACATTTTGTATTGTTGAACATAGTGCTTATCTTTCTGCACATCTTGCATCATATAGTGCTATACCTTCTGCACATATAGTATTGCTGCACATAGTGCCATACCATCTGCACTCATTGTATTGCAGCACTAGCACAACTCCATCTGCACTTAGAGCACCGCACACAGTGTGACCCCTTTAGCTCTTACCTTTCTGCTCTTTAGCTGGTTGCTCTTTGCGAGACTCTTTCAGTGCTCTTGGATTTGAGGGCCTACCTGTACTTCCTCTCATTGGGCCCCTGGGCTACGTTGTATCTGGTATCTTAGTACCTTGTCTGTTACCGAACCCTCTCCTCTGCTGTTTGGCTCTGAACAACTCTATTCCCTGCCTCTTTCTGACTGCCTATCGTGTACCTCTTGCTTTCCTGCTCCAACTCTGGTGGGACCTCGTCCCTCTACCTACTCACGTTAGTTCTTGACTGTCCTCTGGGGGCAGCGACCTGCCAAAGTTTACGCAGCCAAGTCCATCTCCACCATCAGGTGCTCTGGTGAAAACTGGACCGTGGTTAGACTCAATGCCCTGGAGGCTCAGGATCGTAACAGTAAGCTTATTTTGTCTGGATCAGGTCCAATAATAATAATAATAATAATAATAATAATAAAAATTATTATTATTATTATTATTATTATTATTACATGAACATACTGAAGGTG
The DNA here is from genome assembly GCA_011038615.1 of Limnodynastes dumerilii. Taxonomy (NCBI): domain Eukaryota; kingdom Metazoa; phylum Chordata; class Amphibia; order Anura; family Limnodynastidae; genus Limnodynastes; species Limnodynastes dumerilii. The sequence continues at coordinate 17,560 of WWET01008145.1, read as the reverse complement.
GATCATTCATTAGACAACTAAAGACAAAGACAACTAAAGGCAACTAAAGTAACTGCTTCTGTCATTTTTATGATGGGTATGTGAGCCTACAACAGTGTTGCATTGGGCCTCTTAGCGACATAATCTAGACCTTGCCCTAAGGAACTTGACTGATTACTGTCTCCGGAAATTTTCCATTCCATCATGTGAATCAAGTCCTCTGATAGTGAATTCATTTATTGTGACATGACTTATCAAAATGTTATATCCTCCTCACTTTAGCTATTGAGCCATAAAATCAGTCTGATATGCTTGACATGACCTGCCAGAAAATAAACATATTGCTACGAATCTTAAAAATGTGTCCAATTCAAAGAATCCACATTTCTCAAATAATTCGGTTTATTTCCATAAAATAGAATCACAGATCTAAATGTTCTTTATTCCTTTCTACCACCTTCTATGCAGTTTATTCATGGTTGCCAACTTTTGCAAATTAATATCAGGAGATTGTGATACTATCAAGGCATTGTGCCAAAGGGTTGTGTCCTGTACCATCAAAGGGGTGTGTCTTGTGAATAGCTCCACCCATGGGTGTGTCTAGTGCTGCCTGGAAAACAAATTCTCAATAAAAATGGCAGTATCAGTATTTATTGATCGTTAAATCATCAGTTATTATTGTGAAGAACGTGAATAGAAGATCCAGTGACTAAAGTACTAAGGGCACCATTTACTATATTGGAAACCATGGCGATCATCAGCTTCGGCACTCACGATTGCCAGCCCGTTCTAATGAATGCGAGCCTGCTGATCATTATACTTACAAAGTGTAAATAACTTCATCTGAAGATGGCGTTAGGGTAGGTATTACGGCAGTCTCACCATATATCCCCCTTTTCCTCCACCTAATAGCTGTTATTAGGGGGAGGAAAAGGGGATATATATATCGGGAGACCGCTGTAATACAAAACACAAATGAAAAGGTACAAAAAAAATATTTAAAATGTTATTTATACTTTATTAGTAAATTAATAATAAAAATACTTTAAAAAAAAAAAAGAATAATGCAAAATAAACAGTTTTCTTACCAGTCCCGGTGTAACTTCTGCCTCGGAGTCCTACACACGCGCAGTGTTGCTTGCCTTTTGGGACATAAAAGATTTTAAGTCCCAAAAGGCAGCTACTGTGCATGTATGTGCACTTCAGCTCTGAGCGACAATGCTGGGACCTCATCGGAGAGATAAGAAATAGTAAATTGAATGAAAGAAGGGGCAATGCTCGCTGAGATGTGCAGCGAGCGTGCATTTGGAAATGTACGCTCGCTTGCAATGATATAGTAAATGGAGCTCTAAAAGTAGTTGACACTTTAACTGATTAACAAGAGACCAAAGTGTATTTTACAATTCTGTCTCCATTATTAATGTCCTGTTGTCTTAAATAACTGTCAGTCTTTGATTACATCTTGACCTCCATGAAAATGTCCACCTCCATGCGGGGAAATAAGATGCAATTTTAAATTATGCCATCATACCGCAATTACTTTTATAACAAAATCAGTATCAGGGAAATTGGCAAACACTTCATGTAGTCAAGGAGATCACCTAAAATTCAGGGAGATTAGGCAACTATGAGTTTATTGCAATGTTTTAAGATACAGTAGGAGGCAAATAGGTGAATAAGATGTAGAGTGAGGGCCCTAAGTTTGAGCCTAGCTTCAGCTGAGCCTATATTTCTGCTTGCACATACCTAGCATACCTTCCACTTTGTCTGGTTGTGTTATAATAGAGGTAGAAAAGTCAAGTACTGTATAAATGAGGCATTTATAATATAAATATTATAATGTTGCTCTCATTTAAATAAATCATTACAATGGTCCACCAAAAACTACATATAAATTAAAAGCTATTCCCCAATTATGGAGTCAATGGTACACAATGGGCTCTTTCTATACTTTATTGTTTATTATCTAGTGCTGGGGTTTTCAACGTGTGGTACATGTACTAATGCACCAAGACAACCAAAGGATCTTACTGGGAGAAAAAACAGCAGAAACCCCCCACCCCTGCCCCCATTGAGGTGAGCAGCTAATTCTAGGTGGCTCAGGCTCAGATGGTACCCTATTTAACTTTAACTTATTTAATCCTAACGTATTTCTTAAAGGCATTTGACTTCTATCACCCTAGCGCTTTGATTGCTTCAGGTAGGCATCCCTTTAGAGCAGTGGAAGTGGCAGTGCCTATACGAAATTAATGTGTCCTATATGAGGCAGGATCCAGACTCAAATAACACCTTGCCAGGACAGCTGGGCATATATTCGTGTTTACATGTGGCGATAAGAAAACTTATCAGCCTCTGTCAACCTGATCTGTTTTTGACTTATGAACCCTACAAGCTACCAAGTCCCCTTTAACATTTCCGAGTTCACCACCTTCTTTCCAGATCCCTAACTCTGAACATGCCAAAGTATGCCCAAGAGAAGGCCACTTGAAATAAGCTCCCCTCACAGTCACCACTGAAACCGAAACGAGCCCAACACTTCATGATCTTGCATGCTTAGTGAAGTCACAGCCACCGTATACCAATGAGAAATGAGCAACCCCTGGATGTCATACTGGCCTGGACCTACCTGCACTAAACTCTCACCATAGACAATCCAACAAAAGTTCCAAGTCAGACTTACCTGCTATAGGCATTGGCAGTAGACGCAAAGTTTAACAGGCCTCGTAGGGACTTCACCTTCTTGAGGATGACTTTCCGACGCTCCTGTAAACATCTCACTTTATCTATTGGCAGCCGACAAACCTCGACCACTGAATTCATTTCAAGGCCCTGTTATTCCTTTTTGGCTGTCTCTACTTCTCAATGACACCCATCGGTGTGGGGACTCCCCCCACTATTAGGCAACTGGTAACACTGGTAACCCATGCTTGAGCACGGACCTGGGGTGCAGCTGGGCCAATGAAAAGGAATTTGTCAAGGTAGTGAGCAATACAATTATGCTTACTCCCTACCTGAACACACCAATGGAGAAAGGAGCTGAACTTTTCAAATAAAGCACAGGAAACGGCAAACCCATGGGCAGGTGAAAATCCACAAAGGGCCAGATCCCAGACCTACGGGCGCCTTACGGACGCCCAACGTCATTATGGCCATTCTTGCAGCGGGGAGTGAACTCACAGCTAACAACACTAATGCTTGGTATTGGTAAGAGTCCCTAAGCTAATTTAAGTTATTGGACCAAAAGAGTCACAATCAAATCTGTCAACCCATAAAAATGACATTAACTACGGTGAAACACCCCTGCCCACATCTGCATTCAAAAAGAGGTCACACTAAAGATGCAAAAGTCCTGAATATCCACTCAGAGCTTGTGTACTCTCAATCGACTTTGCATGTTTATTTTTGTCAACCCCTTGGTTAAGTTGGCATAGTCCATGTGCACATTACTGTAACTCAGCAAAAACAATCCACTAGACCATGTATACCGCCTGGCAGCAATTCTCCAACATAATGGTGCATAATATATACAGCATTCCCAGGGGAAGGCATTTTGGAAAAGGAACAGGAAATGAACTGCAGAAACCATTAATAATTTATCGTTAGGTCATCATCTATAATTATTCTACCCTTATCCTATGGGCCCCATTAACACTAAAACTGTTACACAGCAAGTAATTGATTTCTAATTTAAGGTGAAAAACATTCAGACAGCATATTGCAATGTCAGGCTGTTGTTAGTTAGTTTACCTCTAATTATTTCCAATTAAGTAGACAACTAAAGACATTATAGGATAAGGGTTTCATTTTCCTTTTAGTTACTTGCTTCACACTATTTATAATGGAACAAAATCAATACCATGTTCTTGGATATACTTTATACAAGATGAACACAGTTTTAGAAACTAGATTAAAGGAAGAAAATCACGGCAGTAATGCAGTTCCACACCATTCCTCATGCACATTCGCCTGTCACTTGGGGCATATTTTTTAAACTATTTGAAAACCTTTAAAATTGCTACATTTGTCTGTCTCTTGGAGTCCTTGGACAAAATGAAGTAGCGGTAACCCAATTTTTCCTGTTAGATATTTGCTTTCAATTCTTGTGAGATCCTCAATCAACAGCCATCATTTACACACCTCTGGAGGGACATAAAATGGAATCCATCAAACTATACTAGTCAGTCCGCAGCAGTTACCAGCTGAATTTTTCCAATCGGTATTCTGCTGACTCCATTATTATTAGCTTTCTGCCTCATTGACTGGATCCATTTACCAATTGAGGTATTTTTCTATCACTGACATATTGAACATTCTCATTAATAATCACAGCAGAACTTTCATTTATATAATCAATAAATGTAAGTGCTGGACTGCTTTCTCATAAGTCAGTATTTCTTCTTAACACTACGTCTATTGACTAATGAATATGAACAAAAATTTAAATGTATAGATGAAAGTCCATTTATTAATAAACTGCTATGTTATAGAAGAGTTTAAATTGCTTGTTTTAAATTGCCTTAAAAAAAAAAAGTCATTTCAAACGAGCAAAGTAGAACAAACTTTCATTTGCCTGATTGGAATATAGACAGACGCATGGGAGCTGATCCATATCTTATACGATAGTGGACTGGAATGAAATGTTGACAGTCAAAATGTGGACAGTTGAGTTTCATGTCAGTATTTGTTTGTAACATCTGTAAACTTCATGTAATTCAGATGGTTTGTGAAAAACTTTAGCTATGTAATAATACATATGTAATATACATGTAATACTAACCTAATTATCAACTGTTAACATTTTGACCTGTCTACAATTTGACCTGTGGACATTTTGACTGTGCATGGGCACCATCAGAAGTATAGGGCCCGTGACACAATCGCTGGTGACATCACATGGGGCGGGTCCCATCGACCTGCGTTACTAGCAGGTCAGTGCATATAGAAATTCTTCCCTGCGCATTGGCCCCATTAGCTCTGGGCCTGGAAGAGTAATCCTGTCTGTCCCTCCCTGGCAAGGGGCAAAGCACGGCATTTACTAGAACTAAACATGTGCACAATGAAAGCGAGCACAAAAAACATATGCAAAGTGGCTGATCCATTTGTGTTCCTTTTCATGTGCTCTGCACTAGTGGGATTGGGTGTTCCCCTATGTTAAAAGTAGGAAGGGGGAGGTTTAGTGCTGCTGCGAGTGCAGTAGCAGCCCAGATTCCTCCTAAAATTCCTCCTAAATGTAAGACTAATTCGATAAAGGCCCCCATTCTAAGCTGGCCATACACTGGGTCGATTATTGCTCCCGTCAGGGAAATGTCCCGTCATTGGCACCATACACCTCTCCTACTGGGACCAATAATCCTGGCATAAGAGGCAGGCACTTTAAGAATAAGAGGCCATTCAGTAAGATGATTGGCTCCCTTAAATTATCAGGCACTAGCGCCTGATCTAAATCAAACATGTCAAAAGACCAAGTAATCGTATCAGAGCATTTCTGGTGCGTTTATCTGGAGTTTTAATAATTAATTTTGTCCACTAAATAGAGCGATTATTTGCCCATTCATGCAATATTGGATGATCGGGCAGATAATAGCTCCAGTGTATGGACAGCTGTGGTAAGAATCCAGCCCTACACACTTAACAAATATTAAACGTTTCATTGAAGAATAAAACACACTCTGCACACTACAAACACTACAATATACTGACAATTTATTATTATTCTTATTTTTTTTTTTGTTGCTAAGGTATTTTATTTTCTATATAACAATTCATTTTTAAGGGGGTTTTTTTGTATTGCTTTAATAAAATGAAAGAATATATTTCATTTTATTTGTTTACATTCTATATTATAAATAAACAACACTAACAGTTTACCAATGAAATGATAACATTTCTTAAAAATCTTTTAAACATGAAACTTGTACAGCTGCTGCCTCTCAGCTATACTCATCCATCTACATTCAAAAGCAAACTCATTTTCAGTACTACTTTGGTGGTACAAATTATGGAATAGTGCTATTTTTTTCAATAGTTGGCCTGTTTTTCTCCTGTGTAAAAACTCTTAATCCATAAAATATGGGTCCTCAAAATATGTGTGTGAGTGTGTGAATATGTATATACATTATGGCCCGGATTCAGAGCTTCCGTCTCCTTTTCAGATGGAAGCGCAGCAAAATTGAGCACTGCGCATGCCCAGATCGGGAGCGCGCACAGAAAGATGGTCGCAAGTGTAGCCATTGATCGCATCCGACTGGCCTGCGCCTGTAGAACTGGGAGTTTCACAATGTTTAAATAAGAAAAGGGGTTTTTCTTATTTAAATATTATGTGCAGTGCTGTCTGGTGGCTGCTTAACAGCCTTATGCTTACACCACCCCAAGGGATGAGGAGCAGCTCGCCGAAGTTTTAGAAAAAAAGGTAGTTAGTAAAAAAAAATATATATAGACGGACTGAATGAGTCCCTGTGCCTTTCTTGCTATCTCTAAACCTAAAACTAAAACTATCCCTTTGTGCCTTTAAGAATGTTTAGCCTTATACTAGATCATCCTGTATATATTCCATACTACTTTGAGGCATTATGGTAGCTCCAGACGGACTGAATGAGTCCCTGTGCCTTTCTTGCTATCTCTAAACCTAAAACTAAAACTATCTCTTTGTGCCTTTAAGAATGTTTAGCCTTATACTAGATCATCCTGTTTAGATTCCATACTATTTTGAGGTATTTTTGGATTGCAACTTGATCACTGTGTTGTCCGTAGTGGTTCTGTATTAGGTGTCCCATTGAGTGCTTAGTTTTGTCACCCCTTGTGGCTTGGTGTCTTTTTAACATATCGTCTCTTAATATATTTATTGCTCTGATTATGTTTTTCAGTTTATCTCCATACTTGGACTATAGATAGCATATTATGCCTCTCCATTCTCAACTTTTTTTCACTGTTTGTTATGCCGTTACTAGGATACAACTGTTGCCATGGCCGTCAGTGACGCGCCGGAACCCGCTACTTCCGGCTTCAGAGGATCAGCGCGCCAGGGCGGCGTGGAGCCGAAGTATCACACAAGCCACAGGTGGGGTAAGTTGTTTTGGGTCTATAAATATGTTGTATTTGTGCACTGTAATTGTATTTCTTGCCCTAAGGAAAGAACTAAAGGTTCTGAAACGTTGGCAACAAATCTGTTGTACGTGTGTTGATTTATGCCTGTACTAGTCCCGGAGTGCCGTTGATCTGTTCTTTTATACAAGCTAGATGTGCACCTGGGCACCTACACCTATCTCATAGGAGTGCCATTCATTCTGTTTTGTATATATATATTGGGAGAAGTGACTGTATACCCCCTCACTTCGATATATATACATCGCACACATACATATATATGCGCAGACACCTATATTTATATATATATAATTTTGCATCTTCAATACTTAAATGCTTATTTTTAAGTGTTGTATAGCAAGTTTAATCAGTTTGTATGGTTAAATAGCAGACTAAAGGTCTGCAACACTTCCAAAATAGTTAATTGCATGCAGTATTTTAACCAGAAGCAGACAGACCTGAGTGCTATTGATGAAAACATTCTATTTGCATAGACAATGTAAATTATTACTGAGCTAGGATAATAATGCTAGGCCTAATACTAAAAGCAAAGGCAATAAATAAAATTGAAGTATTTATTTAGATTTTGACTAAAAGAGAACACAGCCCTGACACTCACACACATTATTTCTCCTAAGTCAAAACAAAAAAACAAAAAAAACAAAAACAGGTGCAACCAGGGAGGTGCTTTGATTTCATGGCCTTTTCAGAAGAAGGTGGAGGTCCTCTCCCAGAACAGCAGTGGTTAAAAACAACATTTTAGAATAAACTTAGATACAGCAAGATGGATTTCAACCCGAATTAAAATGGTTTAAGAAATCATTGTAGTTCATATGCAGTGCTGAACAGCATGTGTAATATTTAAAGTGTTAGCAATGTCAGTTTAGGGAATTTTAGAACATAAGCTTTTAAGAAATAGAATGAAATCCTTTATTTCAAAAGATTTCAATCAATCAAAAATCATGCATTTTTTTACCCTCTCTAGCTCTTTCCCAATACTTTTACCCTTTTATAAGAGTGTGGGAGTTAAAAGTAAAATCAAATATTTGTGGTACAAAACAGTTTGGGACAATGACTTTTGCCTAACTTTTATGTATGAGACACACATGTTTTGGTTCTGCTCGGTACCTCATCTACAGAATCCCTGGTGTGTAGCACCCAAGTGGGAAGACAGGGCAGATGCCCCCCATGATTTCTGTTGAGTGGGTAAAGACTGTAATATGCCCCTCCCCACGAACTTCTACATAAGAGCAAATGGGAATAAATTAAATGAATATTGATTGGGTTCATGCAATAATAACTTTATTTTAACCCGCCTACACTTGAAGGCTTTAGCATTGATGCGTTGCATGAAAATGTGACAAGTGCTGATTCTGGTTGAAGAGACACTGGGCCTATTTGCTGAATGCTTTTATGTTGCGAGTCTGCGAGTCTGAAGAAGCTTCCTGGCGAAGCTCCATCTTCTGCAGTGGCTGAGAAGCTCAGTAAAGAGCCTGACACAGGGAAAGCCCTTCTCCAGCAAGCGCTATTGCTCTTGATGCTCATCACGAATGTGCTCACTTCATCTGCGACATTGGAGCGCAACTTTAGCACACTTCACTGTCTGAAAACGTGTCTGAGATCTACCATGATGCAGAACCGCCTAACGCAGATCCTGATACTTCATGTTCAGCAAGAACACACAGCTGCGCTAAACTTGTGAGACAGAGTTTGTAACCAGAAATGAAGAGAGAAACGTATATTTGGCATAGTGTGTCGGCAGGTCCTTCATGCTACTTTCTGAAGTCATGGCTCCTGATCTACACTTGTGGTACTTTTTTAAAATTTAGATTGTCTTAGAATAACTACCAAATGTTCTTTATTATAGATTGCCTAAGTAAAGAGATTAATTGATTTGTTTATTCAATTAAAAACTCTAAAGCTGGCCACACACTAGAGCGATTATCATGCCGATTGTCAAATTATCGCTGATTTGACAAAATATCGCAGTAATATGTGGTGCCGATTTAAGCGTTCTGTCCATGAACATTTAATAAATAACCTATACTGATGAACAACTATTCATTTTACTGTTACCCTAGTTTTCATGCGGTATATACAGTAAGAAACATGACATTGAATTGATAGCACATACCATAACCAATAAGGCAGTAACTATAGATTTGAAAATACTTTCAATCATATGAGATTAGGATGTCAGTGAAATGTGAATAAAAACTAGGTTAATGACTATGAAAAATGTACATGATTTGATTTACTAAACTTTCTAACAGTTATTGTACTAATTGGTAGTTCATATTGATAATATTTAGTTAATAATGTATTAATACCTTTTTTATAGTAAAATGAGCAATAAAGTTAGGGTTGGCCAACCCCAAAACACTGATGAAAATTAACGTAGAATTGGGAGTCTTTGCATATTAACAGTTACAATTGTAAAATAACATACCAGCGTGAGAAAAATGGCCTCCAGGTCTTATAGTAGCCTTTGGCCTTTTGTCCCCCCCCATGAAGATTTTCATTCCTACGCCCCTTTCCAAACCATATAAATTTACTATGCATTCCACTCTTCCTGTAAAGCAGGGCACACACTTGTCCAATCCTCTTCAGATATAACTTTAGACCAGACTGCGGACCAAGGTTACAGACACAACACCCAATCCACAACTGACCTGCTTCTGCTGAAACGATCTGCTCAAATGATCGCTTTACCATATACTCTCTTCCAATCTTCACCAAACCACGCTTAAAGGTAGTACTGCATGATGTCAGAATCAGGAGAAAAACTGAACACAGTGGTCACAGGGGCATACACACGTGTAAATTGGTCAGGTGAATGGCGGTCGGCTTTTCTGATTTTTAAGCAAGTTTAAAAATCATTTGACTCAACCACATGAGCAGGATTCAGTATAATACCCCCTTATGTCTGAGCAATAAGAAGTCTTGGGTTGGATATGATGAGAATTGGATAAGTGTGTACACAGATTTACAACTTTAATATTTATAATCGATAGATGTGCACCAGAACATTAAGGTCCAAGTTACAGCATTAGTCTGTCGTTGGCCACAGAAATAACATGCCAGAGACTGGGAAGAACACATGGTGGACATAAATTGCCATACAATCATAGGATGGAGACAAAGGTGGTCCATCTTATAAATTATTCAGGATAACTGATCTATATGATTGTCCTTTCGGAGTGTTTTGGACTGTTTAGTCAACATTCTGGTAAACTATTCCATGCCATAAACTACACAGCAATCAGGATGACCAGCTGAATATCGGTTCATCTGCCTGATTATTGTAAAGAGTGGTGTCTGCTTAACATAGGCCATTTATCACAGTAAGATCTAAACCCAATTAACTAGTTCCCTGCAGTGAATATTTGTAACATTTTTATCATATTTTATCGTTTTTGAAGAGGGCTTTTAAAACATATTCTTCTCTCTCCTAAAACAGATCATTGTTATCTATTTGAAACCTAATTGACGCTTCATTTATATATTAGGCTAGATTTAAATTATAAATTTTCAATGTACGTGCACTGGAAAATTGCAAACAATAAATCAGCTCCTGAATTAATAAAGACAGATGACATACAAATGCTACGTGTGTAAGTCGGCTGTCAGTTAGTGCTGCGGATGCGCAGTAACGTGCACAATTCAGTCTCTGATGGAGGGGTATGAGATAAGCATGGTGAGTGGGCATAGGAATGCAAATCGTACAGTAAGTGTAATCCAAGGCCCTTACATACAATCAGTGCCACCATCAGGGGGGGGCAGCTGGGCCTATTGTCCCGGGATCAGACCTGATGGGGGCCCGCCGATACTTACCTAGTTCTGTAGCAACAGGTATTGGTGGTATCCTACCACCGATACTTGCTGCCAGGTGCTATTTAATAGCCGGCCAATGTGCAGGGAAATTCTTCCATTAATGAAGCATAGAATTTTGACGGCAGATAAGAACCACTTGTCCATTCTAGTCTTCCCTTTCCACCCACCCAGCACCATTCCTGTGAAGAAACCCTTCCTCAAACTTCCCCTGAACCCACTACCTTTCAGTTATTATTATACAGAGAACGCTTGTTACTCACATCAGTCCCCACCCCCTGGAGTCACACTCCAAATTTTACACACACACATGCATACACTAGGGTTATTTTGTCAGCAGTCAATTAACCCACTAGTATGTTTTTGGATTGTGGGAGAAAACCGGAGCACCCAGAGGGAACACGCACAGACATGAGGAGAACATACAAAAGCCATACAGATGAGGCCTAATCCAGAACTCAAGCTCACAAGCTCTTGCATCTATAAAACGTAGGATACCAAATTCTGTATGTTTACCTCCATTGCTTAATTAGGGATCTGGCCCAATGTTTTAAACTGTCTTTGTCTTCTATATGATAGAATAGTTACAAGGGTGCCACAAACTCATAGAATTTCACATGGAACATTTTACCAGCTGTATTATTTCAGGCCATTAATAATGACCAATTAATAATGTTAATTCATTGTCTGGTTGAACTTTCACTATAATCAATAAACTACCTAATAGTCATTTGTTCAGCAAAATCCTAAACAACTTTGCTTATCTTTACAATAATGTAATCAAGACAAATGTTTGAGAAAAAGTATGTAAGTGGACTGGGAACTGTAAACAACTAAGAACTATTGGTTAAATTTGCTGATGTTGGAAAACACAAAGAATTTAATTATTCATGTGGTAGCTATCGATAACAATATGTGTTGATTGTTATATTCCAGAGGCATAATATTGCTTTGTTAAATATCACGTCTCATTAGTAAGGGAATGTTTGTATTACTTCTAAAAGAATTAACCACTGGGTTGTATCTTCAGTACTTGCATGTAGCAACATTACATTACAAGTAAACACTCTCAAAACTTGCTTTAAAATAAGGAAAAAAAAGCTAATTGTTGCATAGCTATCAAAAAAGAAACAGATTAAATGATCCATATGTAAAACAAGAGAAAATATGTAGCAAATAGAAGTTTAAAGCTAGCCATACAGTAGAGTGATGAACAGGACAATTTTTCACTAGAGTTTGGTCCCGATATCAACGCCGCGGATATCTGTAGACATTGACAGGAGGTCATTGCAGCTGATTGGCTGCATGGGCCTCCTGTCAATCTCTGCACTGATTGACTGCATGGGACTCTTTCAGTCTTGCAAGAGACCCATGCAGCTAACTAATTGGCTAGCTGTGGTAACTCCAGTCAGTAGTGTGTGCCACCACCACCTCCTGGATGGAGTTTCCCCATCTTTCTGACACTATAATTACTGGCAAGAATAGCAGTAATATACTGTGTTACTGTTGTACTTGCCGATAATTATGGAGTCAGAGAGAATGTGGAGGCACAGGCCCAACAATTGAAAATGGCCAAACCCTATTCGATATCAAGAGCTTGCTGCCAATAATAGTTTGGAGAGCCAAACAATAAAATTATTGGACCCTAGCATTTCTGGGCTGACTATTGGAGATTTGACAAATCCATCATACACTACAGAAGGCATGTCAAACTTGCACCCCAAAAGCGTTTGTATTGCGGCCCCCATCTCAGGGAGGTCCGGCAATTGTTGAAAAGGGCCTGCTATCAGCCGCCACAGCAGTTAAACAGGACAGCTGATCGCAAAGCCCTTCTTAGCTGTCCTGAATAACTGTTGCATCGGCCAACAGCAGGAAATAGAAAAGTCTAATATTAAAGAAATCTCAGAAGTGCAGAGATCGGGCTTGTCAAAATGGTCCCTTGGTTCATGGTCCAGTGATTCTACGTAAACTCTTCAAGAAAGTGAAAAGAAGAAACAAAAGATTAATTTTAACGCAGTGTTAACTTTATAATTCATCATATATACAATAAATACAGTATATTTGGACTTCAGTACATACAATCAATGAATGAAGCAGTCCATTACTGGGGTGATTGTGGATGGTATGCCGTTAGATGATATCTTTAGACGTGGAACAGAGTCACCACTGGTGGGGTGACCACTGTGGTGTGGGTACCAACTAACTTGTTTCTACAGGCTTGCCCTTTTTCAAAGTCATGATGTCACAGAAGCAAAATGAAATATTTTTCCTCTTATTTTTCATGAATTAGTCTTCAGGTGCACACAAACTAAAACAGAGAAGAACTTTGCAACTGAATCCTCCAATTTAATACCTTTACATATTTTTCCACATTTAAAAAGAATAATTTCCTCAATACACAGGACTGCATCATCCATTGTTTGTTGACATTTTTATGTATTAAAGGCCAAATGTTTTTTATTGTATATACGGTGAATTATAAAGTTAATGTGACACTCATTAAAGCATGCAAGAACAGTGTGGGAGATTTTATTACTTAGAATTCTGTTTACTCCTTTCATTTTTCAATAGCTCGTATGTAGACGGTAACTAGAACGTGCAGCTTGGAAATGCCCATTACTCTTTTTATGGTTTAGTAATATTTCCTGTAAATCGTACACATTTTTGCCTTGAGAATTGTGAGCAAATTGACTTCTTTTCAGTTTTGACATAGACTGATAAAGCACATTTGAAAGATTTGCAGCAAGTGCATCTGGTGTAAAAACTTTCATTAGTCTCTGAGAAGGAATTAATTCAAGCATTATTTTTTAAGACTGCAAAATACAATAAATTACATTTTACTGTGGCTTATCATCTGGCTCAAGGCTATTTGCCGCAAAAGCAGACATGTTATAGAGTTCTGTCTCACAGCCATGAAAACTATCAACACAGGAAAATCTGGCTTATAAATTGAATGTATCTCGGAGCCTTATTACCTCACGAGAGCATTATAAATCACTTTTCCTCAAAACTTATTTATTATATACCTCATTTTATGAGGTATTTTAGAGTATCTTCTTTAAAACTATTAGAATACCTTAAAAATGGTTTATAATCACATTTTTCATACTTACCAAGATATAAAATATATAATAATCTCCTCTGTACAGTACAGGCTAGGCTATTCCAATGAATATATTTGGTTATGGTTGATGGATTACTCTATGCAGAGTTGTCAACCTTAACAAGTACAATATCAAGTGGTTATCTGGTGATTTAAAACTATCACATTTTGGGCTGGATCCAGACTTAAGTAAGTGATTGACATTAGTTAGTTCTGGGCTAAACCATGTTGATTGGAGGGGAGTCATATTTCATCTGTTGCAAACAGTATTAGAGTTGAGAGGTGATGTTTCCTATCCCAAGTGTAAATAACAGTGTGATAGTAAAGCTGGTCAGTATCTGTGTGCAGTAAGCAATTCAAAGCTTTATCCCTGCATGCAAAGAATACAATTACCTTGACTCCCCCTGCAATCAACATGGTTTAGTAACTAATTTCAGCACTTACTTAAGTCTGGATCCACCCCTTTGTTTCATTACTTTATTATTTTATTTTTTCAAAGTAAAAAAAAATAAATAACAACAAAAATGGGGTTCTTTAGAAACCAATATACATTTAGATTAGTAGATTTCATCTGATGGTCAGTATCTGTGTGCAGTAAGCAATTCAAAGCTTTATCCCTGCATGCAAAGAATACAATTACCTTGACTCCCCCTACAATCAACATGGTTTAGTAACTAATTTCAGCACTTACTTAAGTCTGGATCCACCCCTTTGTTTTATTACTTTATTATTTTATTTTTTCAAAGTAAAAAAAAAAAAAATAACAACAAACATGGGGTTCTTTAGAAACCAATATACATTTAGATTAGTAGATTGCAATTCATCTGAGCACATGAAATTTACCTGGTTTTATATGCATACCTCACTAGCCTTGTATACTATACTACTTACAAGTAAATTGCTGCGTGATGTTAGAAAACTGGGATTAGGCTACATTTACTGAAAGCTTTATATCAGGGCTGGCCAACCTATGGCTCTCCAGGTGTTTTAAAACTACAAGTCCCAGCATGTTTTAACTGTTTGGGCATAGCCAATACATGACAAAGCATGCTGGGATTCGTACTTTCACAACATCTGGAGTGCCACAGGTTTGCCAGGCCTGCTTTATACTCTACTTTTACGTTAAGTATAATTTATGCATTATTTACATGTTCACAATAGCGCAGATGAGCAGTCAGTAAGAAACAGCCTACCAAGGACTATATCCAGACCTCCAAGAAGGAATTTGGAAAGTGTCACATGGAATCCTCTCAATTCTGTCCTGGCTAAAAATACAATGTTGGGGTGGGATATAGCAGGAAGCAAAAGCGTTTTCGTTCTGTGGGAGGATGGGGGGGCACATGCTATTAGTACTGTATGCCCTTAGGTATTACCCAGACGGCACCTTTGCCATTTTACATTGTGGAAATGTTGTAGTAGGGTTTGGCTAGTGTAATTGCCCATGTGGTAGTTATAATGCAGTGGGGATCTACAGTTTTGGCCACAGCGACAGCGTCAACAATTCTTAAGTCTGGATCTGGTCCAATAGCACATAAACTAACACATACATACAAAATACCAAAGCGCCATATAAGCTAGGAGCACATCTCTCCAAATATTATCACTTGAATTTATTTAACTCGTTATAGCTTCAGATCAACATATTAACAACCTTGACAAAGCGTTACAGTAAAACATACACTGGCTCCTTGTTTCTAGTGTTTTCCTGGCTGTTGTTTCACCCACAGCTCCATTTTATCAAGCAAACCTACAAATGAATGGACTATGAAACTGTGTTTGATCAAAGGGACAGGAAACTGCTCCTAGAGGGGTGGATCCACAATAAAGGTGACTACTTTTTGTTTCTTTTCTTTGATTTCGTTTTTAAAGAACACATATAGATTTATCAACCTCTATATACTGCTGACATTGAAACTTTTCAATCTTGGAAAAGAGGAGATGATGCCTATAGCAAACAATCAGATTCTAGCTCTCACTTTCTTTTTACATAATAGAGAATGTCAGCTGAAATATGATGGGTAGCTATGGGCAACATCTCCACTTTTCCAAACCCACAGCTTAGTAAATCTGGCCTAGGAGTGTTATGATAAAATTAGATGCCCAGTATACAGTGGGGAGCGAAAGTTTGGGCACCCCAGGCAAAAATTTATTTTAATGTGCAAAAAGAAGCAAAGGAAAGATGGAAAAATCTCCAAAAGGCATCAAATTACAGATTAGACATTCTTATAACGTGTCAAAAAAAGTTTGGTTTTATTTCCATCATTTACACTTTCAAAATAACAGAAAACAAAAAATGGCGTCTGCAAAAGTTTGGGCACCCTGCAGAGTTTATAGCATGCACCACCCCCTTTGGACAGTTGAGACCTGACAGTGTCATGGATTGTTCTCAATCATCATCTGGAAAGACCAAATGATTTCAATCTCAAAGGTTTAAAAAGCCCAGACTCATTTGACCTTGCCCCAACCATCAGCACCATGGGTTCCTCTAAGCAGTTGTGTAGAACACTGAAACTGAGAATAGTTGACGCTCACAAAGCAGGAGAAGGCTATAAGAAGATAGCAAAGCGTTATCAGATGCCCATATCCTCTGTTCGGAATGAAATTAAGAAATGGCAGTCATCAGGAACAGTAGAAGTTAAAGCAAGATCTGGAAGACCAAGAAAAGTATCAGACAGAACAGCTCGCAGGATTGTGAGAAAAGCAAGTCAAAACCCACGTTTGACTGCACAGTCTCCAGGAAGATCTGGAAGACACTGGAGTTGTGTTACACTATTCCACTATAAAGAGATACTTGTACAAATATGGTCTTCATGGAAGAGTCATCATCAGCCTCTTCTACGTCCTCACCACAAAAATCAGCGTTTGAAGTTTGCAAATGAACATATAGACGAGCCAGATGCATTTTGGAATAAAGTTCTGTGGACCGATGAGGTAAAAATAGAACTTTTTGGCAGGAATGAGCAAAGGTATGTTTGTAGAAGAAAGGGCACAGAATTTAATAAAAAGAACCTCTGTCCAACTGTTAAGCAAGGGGGTGGATCAATCATGCTTTGGGGTTGTATTGCAGCCAGTGGCACAGGGAACATTTCACGAGCAGAAGGAAAAATGGATTCAATAAGATTCCAGCAAATTTTGGACGCTAACTTGATGCCATCTGTGAAAAAGCTGAAGTTAAAGAGAGGCTGGCTTCTACAAATGGATAATGATCCTAAACACACCTCAAAATCCACGGTGGATTACATTAAGAGGCATAAACTGAAGGTTGTGCCATGGCCTTCACAATCTCCTGACCTCAACATAATTGAAAATCTATGGATAGACCTTAAAAGAGCAATGTGTCACAGAAAGCCCAGGAATCTCAAAGAACTGGAAGACTTTTGTAAGGAAGAATAGGCGAAGATACCTCAAACAAGAATTGAAAGACTCTTGGCTGGCTACAAAAATTGTTTACAAGCTGTGATACTTGCCAAAGGGGGCAGTACAAGGTATTAACTCTGCAGGGTGCCCAAACTTTTGCAAATGCCATTTTTGGTTTTCTGTTATTTTGAAAGTGTAAATGATGGA
>WWET01008144.1:22343-32568 GCA_011038615.1 Limnodynastes dumerilii | reverse complement strand
GTTTACTGGTATAGTTTAGCGATTGATCCCTAACTCGAGGATCTAAGGTTTGGGTTCTGAAGTACACTGTTAACTCATTCTTTCCATTAGCTGATCTTTTATGGGCGCCTTACCCACTAAGGCCTGCTGGCTCCCCTCCCCTACTTAGCATTTCTCAGGGGCTTTAGGTGTGGGATATGTGTAGTAGCTATCCGACTTTTTTTCCTCCTATCTAGTAACTTGTCCTTAGGGGCATTATCTAAATTGATATCGGGCACTAGCTTTAAAGTCTGGAATAAACAAGGGATTGAATCGCTATTATAAATAAAAACACTCTCATGTACTCTGCCCTTTCGCGCAACTACAGGCAGAGTTTGGCCTACCTAATTCTGAACATTTTAGATAATTGCAGCTAGGGCATTGGTGGGGTAAAAAAAAATCATAGGGGTAGTTCTATTTCACTCCCTCTGGAACCTTTCCTCTCTAGGTTAACCAAACCTGAAGGGAAAGGGGAAATATCGTTATGATATGAAATTCTAGCTCCAGATCCCCCATTTCCCAAAACACGGGCACAGTTAGCATGGGAACATAACTTGAAGACCACTCTATCAGACTCACAATGGGAGCGCATATTTGTCCTTTCTTTTCAATCCTCTAGTTGCATTGACCATTCAGAAAGACAGCTTAAATTGCTGCATCATCTATATTACACGCCTGAACGTCTCCACAAAATATGGCCTCACCAATCTAAACTTTTTTGGCAACTCTGTGGGGAGGTGGGGGCAGGGGCATAGGGAGGGCGGAGCAGCTGGAGCGCGAGCTTCAGGTGACAAACTGACCAAGTGGCGCCACAGGAGTCCGGCAGCTGTTGGATCTCTGACAGTCTACCGGCTCCAGGCGCACTGATTAGACAATGAATGAGGAAGAGGATAGAAAAATGATAAAGCAAATTGAGAGGGGAAGATGGTGATAAAGGGGAGATACAGAAATGATAAAGGGTAGGGGGAGGTGATGAATGGGGAGGGGGCTGTTGATGAAGGGATAGAGAAATGATAAAGGGGCAAGGGAGGGGGAGCTGATGAATGGGGAGATTATGGATGAAGAGGGGATAGAGAAATGATAAAAGGGGAGAGGGAAGGGGAGATGATGAATGGGAAGGGGGACATGATAAAGTGAATGGGGAGGGGGACATGATAAGGGGATAGAGAAAGGATAAAGGGGAAGGGGAGGTAATGAGGAGAATGGGGAGATAATGAGGGAATAGAGAAATTATAAAGGGAAGAATGAGGGGGAGGTGATGGATGGGGAGGAGGATATGATAAAGTGAATGATGACTGGATAGAGAAATGATAAAGGAGAGGGTGAGGTGATGAATGGGGAGGGGGAGATGATAAATTGAATTATGAGGGGATAGAGAAATGATAAAGCGGAGGGGAAGGTTATGTGGAGAATGGGGAAATTATGAATGGGGAGGGGGTGATGATGAGGGGATAGAGAAATGGTAAAAGGAAATGAGGGGGGAGGGGGTGATGAGGAGAATGAAGAAATGATGAATGGGGAGGGGGAGATGATGGAGAGAATGGAGGAGGTGTTTTTTAGTTATATTTATTACAGATATATTTTATTTTGCTCTTTGGACACGTCCATCTAGATCAGCTGCCCCTGTGTTCCAGGTAAAATAACAGAGTACTGTGGGTGAACCAATCATTTCTTTCCAGCCTATCACTGAGAGAGGGACGGTAAGTTATATTTCTTATTTTGGTACATAGATTGTGCTATGTAGATTGTGTTGTATTAAAAGGTGGCTGGGTCCTGCCATCAATAATTTATAATCTGTAGGCAGTTGATACAGAGGGAGGTAAGTACTGTGTTAGATAAGTTTATTTTTAAGTGTAGGGACCTATCTAAATTAGGTATATTTGTAAAGTTTTGATTGTTTAAAAAACTAAAATATTTATAATCTGTAGGCAGTTGCTACAGAGGGAGGTAAGTACCGTATTAGAGAAGTTTATTTTTAAGTGTAGGGACCTATCTAAATGAGGTATATTTGTAAAGTTTTGATTGTTTAAAAAACTAAAACTAAAAAACTGTATAATAAATATTACAAACAACTATTCATGCATTGTTTTGAGTCAATTTCAACTATAGGACCTCACTTTCTTTAGGTATTGTATTTATGATTAATACTATAGAATGGACTCTCGCCAATTTAGGAATTTCCTCTTTTTTCTCCCTTCAAATGCAACCCCCCCATGTTGGCCATGCCCCAAATACAGTACTGGGGTGCTGCAACATACCCATGCTCCGGGCACCATGGCAGCTAGATACACCTCTGGGTGGGGGACATATTTCACACTTTCTGGGAATGTTCTGCCCTTCAACCCTTCTGGAGAGATGTAGCTGCTTTAATCTCTAATGTATGTAAACTGGATTTTTCTCTCTCTCTAGACATTGCACTGTTACAGTGCTATCCCAAAGATATTACATCTGATTGTCAATACATGATTGGCCATATCCTGCTGGCAGCCAAAACGCTTTTTGGACAGCATTGGAAGTCACAGATCATTAACCTCTATATCTAAACTAATTATCAAGGTCTTCCTTTGTCATAGTATGGAAACGCTGGGAGTTCTTATACTAACCTAAAGCTACATCACTGTTAATATTATGGTTTAAATGGGCCAAATTTCTTTCTAGGTCCTCTCACCAACATTCTAACTCTCTTTCCAGCAGTGATGAACCACCAGAGAGTGCAGAATCAGATACTGTAGAATAGAGACTATGAGAAGTGAACAGTCGCTAATTCTCTCTCTCATCCTCCGGCAACCCCACGCCTCTCTCCTTTCCACCTTTGGTCATCCTCCTCCCCCTTCCTTTTCTCTTTCTCTCCGTATCTCCTATTGGCTGACCTGTTTTGTTTAATATATTAGTTCAGATCGAAGCTTTGTTATTTTATATACAGCATGTACAACAAAGAAACTCTGTCTGATGTATCTAATGTAATCTAAGCAAACTATGTTCACCTAAATAGAATTGTTATGTATATTGTGACACCCCTTCCCCTATTTTTTTCTGTATCCCCCTGTATTGTTTCTGGAAAATTAATAAAAATGTAATGTTTAAAAAAAATATATAGATTTATACACATACACAAAATGGAGGTTGCTCAAATCAATTTATAAGTTAATATGGAGCAAGTGTTGCAAGGAATGGGGAATTTACACAGATACAGAAAGGGCACCCCAGCATTCTTGCAATTAACCAGCAACAAACCATAACATTCTGGGGGCTGATTCAGAGCTGCACTTGCACATTTTTTTTTTGGTGCAAGTATAGACCTGGGCAATACCATGTTCAACTGAAAGTGGAGGCAAATTTAAATAGTGAAAGCAGAATTGGAACTGAGAGGTGAAGTTTCTTAGATCAACTGTATGTCATAGATTTAACATAAAGCTATGCAGTATTTTAGTTCTATATGCAAAATTAAAGTATTTTCCCTTCATGCAAAAGAAATAAAATTAATTAGCACCCCTTACTTTGCAAAATGGTTTAGCCAAGCTGTACACTTGCACCTGTTTTGCCCTTACTCCCAAACTCTGAATCAGACCCTCCATCTTTAAAATAAAAGTCAGAGAATTCGTTGCATACATTTGCAAATAAATGATAAGCCACCAGCCACTTACAAGGCTTCTCAGCTTCAGTGGTTGTAGCTTGGGGACCTCTGTTGGGGGGTGAGCTCTCAATTATTAATGTTATTTATTTATTTTTTTAAATAAAGTAATTGTAGCACTGAATAGGGTAAAATAATTTAACATTTTCTGCTACTATATTGTCACATATATCAACTTTTGAAACTTAATCCTTGGTTTTGATTGTTGTTTTAAAGATCATGCTGAAAAACAATTGTGAACTTACTCTAAGACTATCCTACCTGCAGCCTGACCTCAAGACTCCCTTTCCCGCAGCCTAATCCTAAGACTCCACTCCCTGTAATTCCCCCACCCCTGCTGCCTTACCATAATACTCCTTATAGAATCATAACCATAGAACTCCCCTATAATGCTCACCTGTTAGGCTGGTCTGCTGCGGTGCGACAGTTCAGCGGCATTAGTTTGAGAACGAATAAATGGTTAAGTATGCCTATCTGCATATTTACCACTTCATTAATAACAATTTTGAAATTAATGCTATTTTCTAGATAGTGATAGATGAAAAGAATGTTTTCACAATATCTATTAAGTAAACAGTATTTTATAAATGTCAACTGCATCCCCAAGCAGATATGTTAAAGTTTCTAACTAAACTTTATCACCCCATAAAATTATAAGCAATAGATTAAATTCTCACATATAATAGAAATATTAACAATTTACATTTAGTAATATTTAACAATTGTTTATTCTTGTATTTCTATTTATCTTTATATATTTACATTTTAAAAACTTCTTTCATAGTACTGCACACTTTTAGGAAGTAGAAAACATATAACTGTTCCTGCAAATCTCCAAAGGACTATTGCAGAAGCATCACCTTTTGGTGGGTATAAAAGTAATTTCATTAATGTACTTTCAATAAATAAATAACAATGTACATTTTGCCAAAAGTCTCTTATGTTATGTTATGTTAAAACAAATCAATACTATAAAAAAAAATATATTCTTGATACAAGTATCACTAATGTTAATATTCACGATGAATCAGATCAATATACTTGTTTTGTACAACCCCAACTTAGTCGTTGCTTCTATCATGAAGTAGTGATCTCCTCTATCATTCCCTCATATGTACAAAAACTATGCCAAGTAACTGTTTCATAAGACCAAGTTTATTGAAGATACTAAATAATTGTTTATAAAATAAGATATGTCACAACCAGTGCCTGCAGTGACCTCTCTCCACCAGCAGGGGCCCTCCACGCTCTCTCTAGCTCCAGTCACAGTCTTGTCTGATTGTCTGCAGTCCCGCTCTGTGGCTACATCTGATGACTACAGCTAATTAATCAGAATTCCCGACACCTGCAAGACCTGCTTATTACCAACAAGTTCCAATACTCCTTTGCTGGTTCATTGTTGTCTGTCCTAGTCTGTTTGACTCTGCCCTTCTCCCTGTGTTCCAGCTCCCTATGTCTTGGAGAACTCCTGGATTTTGCTCCAAGCTATTTCCATTCAAGTCTGTCTGCCTAGCATCCTGACCTGCCTGACTTACCTGAACTACTGCTCCCAGCATCACCCTGCAAGCATGTCCAGTTCTACTTTGTAATCTGGTCTCAGCCTGACTGTGCAATCCATTCAGTCAAACTTGTGTGGTCCAGCCAAGCCTGTGCAAACCTTCTCCAGTCCAGTTTGCTGTACTACTGATCCCAGCAATACCAGCACCACTGGCCCCAGCATTTCCTGCAAACTAGATCCAACCCAGCTGACTCTGCAATCCAGCTCCAGCCCAGCTCCAACCCAGCTGACCTGCAATTTGGCTCCAGTTTTGTAAGTCTTCTTCAGGACAGCTTTACACCAGTGGGCCTTGTAAGCCAAACTATTCATTTAACTGTTTCCTGCCTTGCTGAACTGTTTAGCTACCTTTCCCAGTCCGGCGCAGTCCGGTCCTGCCAAAGATTCCTTGAACTCTGTTTTGCCTTTGCCTACCTGTCCCAGTCCAGCTTTTATCATCAAAAGCAGTAGAAATAAGTATGTCCAATATCACCTGCTAAATAACTCCAATATGAATGTGTATACCATCGATATAAACCGTTCTTAATGGAGGATATAGATCAGGATAATAATAGTAGTAGTAATAAATGCAGCTGTTCCTTTAAGGGGGCTTTGTCTGTCTTTAATTAACTCCTCTCATTATTTAAACCCTGTCCACCTGTGCCTCCCTGTGGGATATACTCAGTCTAGTCCAGTCTAAGGGGCTGATTCAGAGTTGCACTTCCACCTTTTTTTAGGTGCAAGTGTAGACCTGAGCAATATTATGTTGAATTGCAAGGGGAGGCAGATTTAAATTGTAAAACCAGAATTAAAATTAGGAGGTGAAGATTCTTAGCTCAGCTATTTTACAGAATAAACATAAAGCTATGCAGTATTGTAGTTCTATGTGTAAAAGTAATATATTTTCCCTGCATGCAAAATTGTTTTAATTAATTAACACACCTTACTTTGAAAAATGGTTTAGCTGAGCTGTACACTTGCACCTAAAAAAAAGGTGGAAGTGCATCTCTGAATCAACCCCCAAGACTCTAACTGTCAGCCCTGTTTTGGACTCCTGTGTTTGCATTTAGTGCAGAAGTTGGGACGTTTGTGGTGTATGGTTTTTGTCAGTAGTTTATCCAGAGTCTTCTAGTAACTGTGCAAGCTTCCTGTCTACCATGCTAGCATTCTGTCCCGGTGTTGCTATTGGTTACTGACATTATTGCCAGAGTATCATCATTGTTGTGCAGCATATATCTAGTCCTGTCTGGTATGGTGCATTAAAGTAGTCAGTCTCTCAGTATTTGGCACTGTGTATCCAGTCTTGAGAGAGCATAGCATTCTAACCCTGTCTTGTCTAAACCCAGTCTTGTTGTTAGTGCATAGCACTTATACCCACTCTTGTTTATACCCAGTCTTGTGTACCCAGTCAGTTGTCATTGCCTTATGTTCCAAGCATTGATTATTTTGGCAGGTGTCTGGTGGCGCTAGCCTATTCACCTCTCGCTCTATTTAATTTCCCCTTTGACTGTAACTCCATCTGCATCCACACTTGGGATCATCCACATAACCCATGTGGTCTGTGCCCATCTGGTACAGTCCCGCGTAACACAGTATCTTTGCTTTTTCCTTAAAAAGCATCATCAAATATTATCTTCTTAAAGTTTGGTAAAATTCAGTTCACATAAAAGGTAAAGTAAATAATCTAGTTTAGAAATGAAAAATTCTAAATCAATTATAATTTTTTTTTATTAAAATGTATTAAATATTCAAACTAATAATTTTGCATTCAATTTCTTTTTACTTCTACAGTTAACTTAATCATAGAACTAGATCTTTTAATTTAGTATCTGAAATTTAGTTACAGATTGGAACGTGCTACGATTACTTCAAATACAGGATGGCAAGAGCAACAACATCAAATAAACTGGCGTATACCATGCTATTTCAAGGAAAGAATACAACTTCTTGGACAACGCGTGGATGATATTGTTAGAATGTACCATTTGCCTTCGGGGTTATTTTGTCCTTTAATGATTTAGTCAACAAGGAAAAAATTAGATATGAGGGCACTCCTCTAAATTACAAGCTGCCACAAAACACAAAAAAGAGTCCACTAACCTCCAGAAGTAAAAATAAATGTAAAAACAAGAAATGTGTAGAGCGCTAATAACATATCTATGAGGGGGGATAAGATAAACTAAAAAAAACTCTAAAATCACTAAGGGATAAATCTTAATGTAACATTAGGAATGAACAGTAGATTAACTATAGGTTAATAAATTGTACTTCCTATTTAAATAGATGTAAAGCCAAGCACTTTAGGAGATAACAAAAGCATATAGGTACTCAGCCTCAAGTATGTGTTGGTGGCAGCTTGTATTTTAGAGGAGCACCCTCATACCTCATTTTTTCCTTGGGTACTCCTTCCACTGGGGGATTGAAGGCAGCACCATGTTTAAGGTTCCATATTATAGAACAGGTTTTTAACATCAGAGAAGAACAAGTAGAAATTAAGCCTGAAGAGGAGGATCTTGACAGAATTATGAGAAAATTAAATGTTGTCTTACTTAAAGAGAACAAATTATGGTGGGAGATTGTGACACTGGAAAAATATTCAGCAGAACATGTTATTCCTAAAGGCTTGAAAATAGATAAGAAACCCTCATTTGAATCAAAAAGGGAAAGATTTTTAGAAGAATGGATGTCCATTATAGAACGTTGCTCCTTTTCTCTTTTAGAATTAGTCATTAAGGAGAAAAAGAAGATTTTAGGCACCTTAGAGAATTTAGTTGTTCCCTGCGCAGATATGAGTGAATATAAAGAACTAGAAGAAAGAATTAGATAGGGAATAAAAAAACATGAAAAAGGAAATTATAGCTAAAAAACAAAGGAAATTTGAGAGATAAAAAGAATTGAATTACTAATGAAATAGATGATGATTCTGAAAGTGAGCAAGACAGCATCACAGAGGAGATGGTCAAACAGGGAGAAAATGAAGAAAATAAAAATAAAAATGATAAAGAAAAAACTGAACCCAAAAAAAGAAAGGTGAGAATTCAAAGAAAATGAATACCTCTCCAATTGAGAATAATAAAAAAGGGGATCAACAAAATAAAAAAAACAAGTAATAGTCAAGGTAAGAGGAGTGAGAAAAAATCTAAACAAGATAACAATCAATAATGGCAATGAAAACCCAAATCAAAATTATAGAGAATTTTATGATAATAGAGAACCCCCAAGACAACCAGAAAGAAGGGATTACCTGGACCAATATTACACAGGGAGACCACATTCATATCCAAAACCTAATTATAATAATTTTTACCCCAGGAATCCGTATTACCACTTTTATGATAGAAGAGATGGATATATACCACCCAGATACTTTGATAATAAAGGATATAGGGATCAGTATGAATATCCTCTAGACCTCCCGGTGAGAGAACATATGAACCCCCTAGGTATCCACCAGGTCCCCCCACCCAGATTCAATATCCCCACACAAAACAGTTTCCAACAAGATGAACGGGAGGGAATTTTTTTCTGGAGAGTGTTACACACTGTGTGTTACTTACCTCTCCCGGTTCTCTGCGCTGCAGCCGTCACTTCCGCATGCCTCTCCTCGGTCCACGCTTCAGCCGACATGCCGATCACGGCATGTAAACAAAGAACACGTGGGAGCTCTGCCAGAGCATCGGGTGGCGCGCGCTCCCGTCGCACTGCATGACATCATCTATCCAGGCTAACAGACGATCTGATTGGCAGTCAGTAGCTGCTAGCCTATCAGGGGTTAGCAGCCTCCTTATAGTCCAGCTTCATCATCAGGTAGCTGCCGGTTATAGACTCTGTTTCCAGTATCTGTGCCTGCCTTGTACTGTGTTCTTGCTTGCTTTATTGCTAATTTCTGAGTGCCCTATGTTGTCCTGCCCTGGTCCTTGTCTGTTACCCTCCATGTACCAATTCCTCCTCTCCCACCTTATTGTTTTATTCCTCTTGTATAGATTCCCTGCCTTCTCCTGTGAGCCTGTGTTTGTAGCCCTCTTGGTAGTTTGTATGAGTGTGTGCGTGTGAGTAAGTCCCAGTCTGTCAGTCAGTCTTGTTTGTCCCGTTAACCCACTCTAGTCTGTTGTCTCTGTTTCATATTTATTGTGGTTTGTCACAGTCCAGTCTCTTCTGGTACTACTGTTGCTATTTACCCACTTTATCTGATCCATTCCCTGCTGCCCCGTTTTCCTCTTCCGGGTAATCTCTAAGGGGTGTAACCTGACGGATTCTTATCAGCTCCAGTCTACCCCACCATTAGGGGCTCTAGCGAACACTCGGTCTGACATCAGGCTTTACAAACTGGTGAGTTACTCGGCTTCCTCTCTCTCTCTCTTTCTGGTCACCTTGGTTCTCTGTCGAGGTAAACCCGGGGTACCATTACACCAACATCCACCTCTCCAGACGGCCACCTCGGTTCTCAGTTCAGGTTATTCCGGCGGTGCCGTAACAGAGAGGGAGAGAAGACCGATTCCCCTAGTTCAGGCTAAAAACCTGAGAAAGAAGAGAGCTGGGAAAAATAAAAGAACAAAGAAAGACTCTGAGACTATTAATGAAAATACAGAACTGTTTGAAGATAAATGGAAAATAGAGGAATAAAAGGGATTTTTAATTTGAGTGAATACCAACTCACAGAAGATGAAATGAGAATCTTGAGTAAAGGATTAAAATATGCTCCAGATCATAAAATCAATATGTTTTACACCTATGTAGATATTGAGAAGATTTTGAGAAAGCTGACTATAATTTTTATTTTTTTATTTTTTAATAAAAAGGGAGGAACAGAACAAGAAGAACAAATTCAAGAAGATAAAAATAAAAAATGTTTTTAAATAAGATCAACATTGTACCATAAACATTACGTTAAGGGATGTTTTATTGAACGTATTGGAAAGTTAGTAACAGAGGAATTATCTAAACTGAACCCCCCAAATAATAATAAACTAAATCTCACAAGGAAAGAAAAAAGCCCTTACAAATTTACAGACTAATAAAGAATAGTGATTAAACCTGCAGAT
>WWET01008144.1:7578-22313 GCA_011038615.1 Limnodynastes dumerilii | reverse complement strand
TGTAGGAGGAGGGGGGGGAGCGTTAGTGATAATGTGAAAAAATGAATGAGGCAGAAATTGAGACAATTAGACAATAATGGTACATATAAATTACTGAGAGGAGACCCAAGTGAGAAGATAAAAAGAGATTTGAATGACTTATTGGAGAAGTTCAGACTTAATTAGACTATTAATAAGGAAGAATATGAATACATTAATATTAATGGGTTCAGTGTTCCGGTGATATATGTATTTCCTAAAATATATAAGGACCCCAAGAGACCCCCTGGTAGTCCCATCATAGAAGATACTAATTCTATCACTTCTAATTTATCTGAATTTATAGATGCCCAATTGCAACCACTAGTTTTAAAAAAATCTATCACATATCAAAGACACTAGAGATCTCCTGGTAAAATTAGAATGTATACAATGGGGGGAGGATGAAATTTTAGTTACAGCTGATGTCACCGACCTATATACCATAATTAGACATCAAGATGGGATAAATGCTATAAATACATGCTTAACAAGAAGCCAATACAGTAATTCCCTAAAAGAATTTATTAAAGAAGGGATTTTATTAATTTTAAACAATAATTATTTTTATTTTAATCATCAATTTTATCTCCAGATCCAAGGTACCACCATGGGCACCAGATTCGCCCCAAGTTATGCTAACATCTTCATGGGACAATGGGTAAATTCCTATGTATGGGAAGGTCATGAATTTGGGGCAAATCCGGTGGCATGGTGGAGATATATTGATGATATTTTATTTATTTGGAGAGGCACTTAAACTGATTTAGAATGTTTTTGTGAAATTTGAAATAAGAACAACCTCAATATCCATCTACCTCAGAAGAGCAAAATAAAAACAATTTTTTTAGATTTAACTAGCAACCCTAAAGAAGGGAGTTTATGCACTCACACTTTTTATAAACCCCAAAGGTTAACTCATACATTTCCATAGATAGTGCCCATCATACTAGTTGGCTGAAGGGAATCCCAAAGGGACAAATAAAAAGAATTAGAAGGAACTGTTCAGAGGACCTAGTATACCAACATCAAGCAAAGAAAATGGCACAACAATTTATTGAAAAGGGGTACAGAGAGAAAGATATGATGGCTATAATAGAAGACATAGGAAAATTACAACAAAAAGATCTTCTTCCAAGAGCGAGTAAAGACAAAAAAAGAATGCACAACCAAGAGGTTTGAATTGGCATTCATTACCCAATATAACAATCAATATAAACAGATAGAAAAGATATTCAGAAATAATTGGAGAATCTTATTGCAAGATCCAGTTCTTGGTCAGATTCTACCGGATTCCCCAAACCTAATTAGTCAGAAGCTTGTATAGGGAGACAACTGTTGGTAACCAAGGGGTTTCATAGGTGTGGGGTATGTAAAATGTGCAAAACAGTGAAAGGAAACAGTAAAGTGGATAAATTCACCATAAATAAAAAGGAATATAGGATAAGGCAATGTATAACATGCCATACTAAAAATGTAGTTTATTTATTAGAATGTGAATGCAGAAAGATTTATATAGGGAAAACATCTAGGTCCCTAAAAACTAGAATGAGTGAACATTTGTATAATATTAATAAAAGAAAAATAGATCATTCTGTGTCTAACCACTTTAAAGATTTCCATCAATGTTTAAAAGATTTTTAGCGATACAAAGTATATTACCATACTGGAGAAAAAATGACTTGGATACCAGATTAGCCTAAGTGAAAATTAAATGGATTTTCATTTTGAAGACACTCACTCCCCTGGGCTTAAATATTGACTTGGAGTTAAAATGGTTTATATAGGGTAGATTGTCACCATAACGTTCCATTTTTTCCATATCCATAGGTTTGAAGTAAGAGGAATATATAGCTACAGTCATAATATGCCCAACCATGTCCGATCTTGGAAGCTACGCAGTGATAGGCCTGGCCAGTACTTATCTGGGAGACCACCAGGGAATACCAGGTACCGTAGATTGATTCCCTGTAAAAGAACAGGATGGTGGGTAAGTGGAAGTTGAGTAGTATTATGTCTCCCCTGATAAATGTAAAGTATACCATCATTCTAGTTTATCTCCTTAGATTACATATCACTTATATCATCTTAGTGTAATAGGGGTTGTAATATATAGGGTTATTTCTTCTTCCTTGCCTCAATAGATCTATAGATTTTATGTATTTATATCCCCTTCACCGACAGAATAAGGGTTTGCCCCCCTTTTTTAGCTTGGATTACGTATCCACATATTACAATTCATATGTCCATAGCGGAATAGTTTTGTGTAGGAGGGTACATTACCCATGTAGATAAGGAGTATTATTTAGTAAAAATTATTAAAACCAGAATAGTCCAAATTTCATTCTTACTATTTCCTATAGTTTTATGGATATTTAAGAACTTCTTCATTTGTACTCATTATTGATTTATACTGGTTATCTACTTATTTTATGGTGATTTTAATAGGGGTGTTAAAAATATTTATCTTATAAGAAGATCCCTATAGTATAAAATCTATCATGTAAAATCTATAAGAGATGCATTTAATTTGTGTTTTTTTTTTTTTTACTCCACAGTATATGTAACTCTTAATATGGTTTTAAACATATACTATTTAATTTTGGATATGTTTATTAGTAGGGTATAGTATAGTTATAATATGCACATTTATTATTAAATTTAACATATTCACATATTTATTTATTTATTTTCACAATAGTTGTTTATGAATTAAAAGGTTTAATTCAAAAAGATTTGTCTGTCCTGTGCACCTTAGGTACTTTGTTTAGACACTTATTATAATAAATTGTATTTGTATGTTAAATTATATGAAATCACTGATAGATTTATTATGCACTTTAGGATGAATAAGACCTGTTAGACAGGGGGGTTTTGTTTACACTATTTATAAATTATTACATTCTTCATATTCAATAACTTATTAATAGAATTGATTAGCTTGTCTTAAATTACCACTAGTGAACTTACGAGTTTTTGTTTACATAATTAATTTGACACTAATTAACTAAATAATGTATCTTTTTTATATTGATATATACTATGGAGATTGCATGGACTCGTACCTTTTCTTCAGCTGTCCAGTCTGCATCCTGGGACTCCTAAAACTGCAAACTGGCCAGTTTGTTGTTTTTTCCATCTCTATAGGTACAAATCCGGTTTCTCTGATTTACCTCTGTAAAGATTCAGAAATTGGAGTTGGGTGTAATCGAGTACTGTGTTGAGGAGTCCTTTTAAAATTACGAAGAAAAGTTTACATCATTGACTGTTTGAATTCCGGATCGATTGACCGATTGAGAAACATCATTAAGTTGTATGTACTTTTATCCATTTTTAAAGACTGTCTTTTATTTGGATCAAGTTGGGACTCTTCTTTTAACACTCTTCTATTTGTTTTTATCAAAGAGGATATTTATAGCTTGAGACATTGTTCTCTCCACTAGGATTTTTGTGCACATGTTGGGTTTTTTAACTTACTCTGGGGAATCAAGTTTATTCATACTTGAGGTTTAGTACCTATATGCTTTTTTATCTGCTAAGGTGCTTGGTTTTACATCTATTTTATTAGGGTGTGGGTCCCCGCAAAGAAAATCTGATTTGCAAAAAATCAGATTCCTCCCAGCCAGTTTCTATTGCATATGCTTCAAAGAGGCATTGCAATCGATCCACGGAGCATCGAAAGCTCTGTGGTCCGAAAATTTGTAAAAAAAAAAAATAGTCCCCCACTCCTTTCCCTAACCCTCCCCTCTCACTACCCTAACCCTAACCTTCCCTTAATTGCAGCCTGACCCTAACCCACCATTTCCTGCAGCCTGACCCTAACCCTCCCTCCCCTGCAGCCTGACCCTAACCCTAACCCCGCAGAGATAGTTTACTTACCTGTTCCAGGTCCGGCGATAGCAGCGGCGGAGGGATATCGCTCATTGCGAAAGTGAATGGGTGAAGTATGCCAAACGGCATTCTTACCTATCCTTTAAAAAAACTTAGATTGCGGTAAGTATAGAAAAAAGGGACATCCGAAAAGGAACTTTCGGATGTCCCTTTTTCGAAATACAGAGTTTCTTTGCAGAGAGTGTAACCGATTTTTATTAGGAAATACGGCTTATTAACCTATAGTGCCATATACTGTTCACCCCTAAGACAAAAATAGAATAGAATTGAATAGAATAAAATAAAAAACAGAAACATTCCACAGCACCCCAGTGAGAGCGTCGCGGCACCCCAGGGAGCCGCGGCGCACAGTTTGGGAACCACTGCCGTAGTGATTTTAGAGTTTTCTAGTTCATCTTATCCCCCCTCAGATATCTTATTCCCCAGTGTCCTACACATTCCTTGTTCTTATATGATTTAGTGAAAAAGGACATTGAGCCCAATACTCGACGTAGAAAATCTGTTTCTGGCATTACTAAACTACTGGCCACATTGAATTTTTTGGCATCAGGATTTTTCTAGCTATCTGTGTCAAACTTAGGAGGATGCTCTCAACCTACTTTTTCTCGTTTTCTGTCACAGGTTTTACATGCGATTTTAAAACATACAAATAAAATTTGTTTTTCCTGGGATGTAAATGAATGGAGAGAAGTGAAACAGCCCTTTACAATATTGTAAAGATGCCAAATGTTATGGGGGCAATTGATTGCACACACATCCTATTCAAACCTGCTATCAGGACGGAAGAAGAATGTAATCGTAAACTAACACATTCTATGAAAATGCATGTAGTATGTGACTCCAATTGTAAAATTATGAACGTATGTGCAATGTTTCCTGGATCTACACAGGACTCATAATTTGAGTATTTCATTCAATATTTCAATATTTTGAGAATGCTACTCTAGATGGATAGTTGATTGGTCAGTATATTTTCCGATGAAAAATCTTTTTTTTTTTAAATGAAAATACATTGAACTTTCCTACACACTTTTTATCTCTATCTGTAAGTGATACCAGATATAGTTTAAGATCATGGCTTAGGACGTCAATTCAAAAACCCACTTCACGACCACAGATGCAGTATAACCAAACGCATATTGCAAGCCAAGCACATATTGCAAGCCTTGGTTTCATCGGGCCGGATCCAGAACTACGTCTGTCTATGGTAGTTCAATAAACAGTAGCTACTGCGCATGCGTAGTAGCTATTGTACGTAATCTGCGTATCGTTTCGATACGTAGATTGCGTATATGTGGTCTTTTAGAAGACGGACATAGTTCTGGATCCGGCCCATCAAGTGTAACTTTGGAATTTTAAAATCGCTTTTCCAGTGTCTAGACAAGTCAGGTGGAGTTTTACAGTACTCAAATTACCACAAAAAGTATGCAAGATTTTAGTAGTATGTTGTATAATATGTGTATCTTTCATAACTTTCCATTATGCAAAATAGATCAGCATACACCTGATCCTGAGGTCCTTCCAGCAGTAATGAACACACCACATCTATAGGTAGTGAAGTGCATGCAAACCTGAAAGCTCAGTATTTTTACATGTAAGTACTGAACTTGATAATAGAGGGCCGGATCCAGAACTATGTCCGTCTTCCATAGACGGACGTAGTTCAATAAACAGTAGCTACTGCGCATGCGTAGTAGCTATTGTACGTAATCTGCGTATCGTTTCTTTTAGACTGCGTATACGCAATCTACATATCGAAACGATACTCAGATTACGTACAATAGCTACTACGCATGTGCAGTAGCTACTGTTTATTGAACTACGTCCGTCTATGGAAGACGGACATAGTTCTGGATCCGGCCCATTCTTATTAAATACTTTGTTCTTTACATAGTTGAATGTGCTGACAACAAAATCACACAAAAATTATCAATGGAAATCAACATCATGAGCCTAAAGCCCCCCAGTACTCCCATTATGTGCCACCAGCCCCCCATCATGTTTTTTTATCTTACCTCGTCCTTGCTTTTTCCTCATACAGAAAGTTACTGTATGAGCGTCTGAGGCAGTTACATAGAGCAGCTGAAATCCGCTATGTAACTGCCGTGGTAGCTCATACAGAAACCTCTGTATGAGCTGCCTGCCGATCTCCATAGCTGGGGGGGTGTCTATGCCGCATCCCCCCGTGCTTACAAGGGTCCCCCCATTGCCTCCCCCTCACCCCCCCTGTTCCGACACCACAAAAGTTGAAACAGGAGCAGCATGTGACAGGGGCTAATCTATCACTGCTGTTTTAGAGATGGAGGGGGCGGAGGATTGTACTGCTTCACTGAACTATCCTTAGTGAAGTGTATGAATGCTAGCTGCAGCTGCCGAAGATTAACTTCAATCTGCAAGGGACAGTGAGAGATTGCGAAGGACAGCACAGCTTTTTAACTGTTACCAGGGGCGGAGTCCGTGTTATCAGGTGGTGTTCACCAGAGCCCCTGATGGTGGGGATGGAATTCCTGAAGACAGAAGCAAACTCTCAGACAGTGAAAGTGCAGATGGACTACACAAGCAGTCACATTGGAGATGACAGTAATAAACAACATTGATAGTGTATATGATACACAAACAGACACACTGGATATGATGGTGAGTATACCACGGTGATAGTGTAGCAGGACTACACAAAGAGGCACACTGGATATGATGATGAATATACAACAGTGATACACAGACAGGCTCACTTGATACGATGTTAAATATACAACAGTGGTACACAGACACACACTGGATACAATGGTAAATATACAACAGTGGCAGTGCAGGTGGAAATGGAACAAGGTTTTCAGCAGACAGAGCGGCCAACAGAACCCACCCACAGAGCGCATTGGCTGGAAGTGGCTCGGCACCTGACATGCCAAGTAAACAAGGGGATCACAGCTAGCAAACTAAGCGACGTGTAACATTAACTATGGTGAACAGCTTGCTCCCATAACAAGTTATGGGAACAGTGAAGTGAAGACAGAGTGCTGAGCATTACAGGTAAGTATTATAAATATGGAAAAGCAGTGAAACTGCTAATATATGAAGTCAACTTAATATTCTAGCAGTTTTACTGCTTTTTAAATGAAGCCCAAACTCCCTTAGTTTAGACAGTACAGACAGAGTGAAGGTTGAAACGCGTTGGTTGATATAGAGACTGCGATCTATACTATGACACAGACCTCGCTAAGGATTTAGAACTTTGATTTCCCAGTGTGCCTAGTGACAAATGGTTTTATTACACTAAGCGTTATTATAACCCAATGTCTTTAACTGGATGTGAGTATAATACTTGCAGATTGCTTTTATTAAAATTAAAATACATTTAAATTTCATTACACCAGATAGTGGTGTCTAACCTTTGTCTCCTCTGTTTCCTGTTTGTGCTGCCGTCACTGGGCTATTCTGCACTACAGTTGAGGCTTTAAAAAAAACGGGGCTTGTAACAGAGGCTGCATCAGGACACTGGAAGACACGAACTCTTTGGAAAATCATTCATCTCTGATACTGCTTATTGCTGGGACTTTACTTATAAGGAGTAAGCAAGACTTTTATGCATGAAGTTGATGTGAGTACTGTTTTTCATCACTACAACATTATATGGACTTTATCCTGCCTATAGACTACTTAGAAGGATTTTGAAGGCTTTATTACAGATTCTCTCACTATTTATTTGCATATTTGTTAATATCTCTCAGCCATATAACATTAATTTGGTAGTTGGTATCCTTTGTGTTTTCATATATCAGACAGCGCTGTGATTTATGGGTGCTCTGTCTTTATATATATCACAGGCCCAAAGCTTTATTGAAGAACAGACACATAAAAAGGGAGGGTGCATAAATTAGGCAAGACATTTCAATAAAACGACAGAACAATGTGAGAAGGGAGTGGGTTGGAGGGGGTAAGGGAGGGGAAGTCACAAGCCCAAAGCTTTATTAAATAACAGACACATAGGGGAGAAGGGGAAGAAGGAGACAAAATTAATCATCATCTTCTTCCTCAGGACTGTTCTGTTCTGTTTTTCTTGATGCTTCCAGTTCCCAAGTCTCCTATAACGTGTTTAGTTGTAGTATGATCAAAGTTCATCAAAAATATTCCAAAAGTAGAAAAAGCTTTTAATATCCACAAGAAGAAGTCATAGACATAATCATTCAGAGAAATGTCCATCCATGGTATAAACAATAACTGTACGAAAAAGTGCAAAAAAATGCAGGTCACTAGATAAGCAAAAGTTCAAATAGATATATAGGCATTTCAGTTCTGCAGGATTTAAAGCATATCCTTGTAACAGATTTCAGACATCATAGTCGCCCATCATAAGGTACAGTATTCAGCCCGACGACGGTCGTTTCGGTGTGTTCCACACACCATCATCAGGGGCAACCTCATTTTAACAGGACACTGCATACACTAAATCAGAATACATAACAACATATATAAACGCTTACTGCAGCTGTTCATAGTTAGTCTCCTCCAACCCAGCGCGAGTCCCGAAACACGTGTAGCGCGGCGTTCATGGTATCCAGGGCTTCCAGACACACAGCATGTGACGTCAACAGCCTGTATCGGCTGTATCAAAATATTGTTGTATTATTATGCATCCCAATCCATGTTTTTTAATATTATATTCTCAGTTATAAGTTGCACTTAGGATTGTGAGCAGTGTTGATCTCCAAAACACGGAGCGAGTGCCGAATATCGTGGGCGCGCGTCCTGGTCTCCATGACGACGGCGCGCAGGGTGACGATACAGGCTATTGACGTCACATGCTGTGCATAAAGAAATTCTCAACAAAACGGTGAGCTTCAGGCTTCGTCTGGCCTTTTTCCCTATATCTCAACGCTATTACCTTTGACTTTTTTGTTCAGATTGTATCAAAGCTGTATATGCTTTTCCTTGCCACTGGTATACGTTGCATAGGGAGTTTCATTATTTTGCACTTGTATATCCTTTTATACCTCCTTTTTTGACACACATACATATCTATTTACACACAGTACATTGTGGTCACCCTGCCATTCCATATTGGAAAATTTATGCTATGCATACATAGACTCCTTTACGGATACCATTTTTTATTTCAGTGTATTGGATTGGTACCATGTCACTGTATGCCGCACTTGAAGAAAAATGGCCCCAACAAAAAAAGTCGGGGTAAGCCATTACTATTATTATTATTATTATTATTATTATTATTATTATTATGTATTAGTGTAAACTGTTTAGTTAGATTAGATAGCCTTTTCTTTGACAGGTCTGAGACGAGTAAAGAGAAGGCTGAGCTAAAATCTAAGTATAAAAAGTAATATCTGGATAAATGTTCCTTGTTTGATCAATAACTAGCAGAGGATTCCATAGGCTTAACCTGTGCAGAATGCGCTTCAAGGGAATTGGTTAACCTTATGAAGATGGCTCTAGCCAACACCTTTGTCATTAAAGAAGATCTAAAAAAGTTGTTTCTTAAAAGGCCTAGACCTATTGTAAGCTTCTGTCGCCTCTCCTAAAGAGGATACATTTAACCCACACCTCATTGATAACCTGTTAAGGTTAATTAATACATTCTTAAATATAGAAGAAAGTAAAGAAGAAAGCTGTAAGATCTGTTGTTTAGAGAGTCAAAAAAGAAGAGCAGGGTGTTTCCACTATCCCAGGTCCTAAAAGACTTGGTCGCAGAAGAATGGAAGCACCCTGACAAAAGGCCATCTTCCTCCAGTAGGATGCTGAAGTTATATCCCTTTCCACAAGGCGATGTGCAAAAATGGGATGAAGCACCGAAAATAGACCATTGCAAGAATATCTAAAACAACAACTCTGCCCTTAGAGGACATCTCTATGTTCAAAGACTCCATGGACAAAAAAATGTAGATAGGATTAAGGAAGCAGCACTCGTTAGCGGTGGAAGCGCTGAAACCAGCTGCTACAACAGCTATAACATCCAGAGTCTTAAGAAGCTGGTGTAATTCCTTGGAGAGCTACATCTTGGATGGCATCAAGTGAGCTGATTTGCTTAAACAAATCCAGAACATCTAACTTGTGGTAGAGTTCCTGTGCGAGGCGAAGATGGACTCTGTGAGGCTAGCAGCAAGATTAGGGGCAACAGCAGCAGTGATAAAAAGAGCCCTGTGGCTGAAGCCCTGGCTAGCAGACATACACTACAAAAATAGGCTGTTAACTCAACCTTTCCAAGAAGAATTATTCTTCGGGGAGAAATTGGATTATATAATTTCCAAAATATCAGGAGGAAAATCTTTATGTTTGCCGCAAGAAAGGGCAAAAAAGGGATACTAAAGCAGGCCATCAAGAAGTTCCTTTCCCGAATATAAAGAGGCAATATTATACAGGCCTGGAAGATGCTACAGGAGAGGCCAATCATTTTCTTCTAGGTCAACTTTTCATAGCCAAAGAGGAAAGGACATCAGAACGAGACTCAGTTGGCCCAATGATGTCATGCCTGCCAGCCCAGAGGTGACAGTAGAAATGACAAATGGATACAAGAAGTAGTAACTTATGGTTACAAAATAGAATTAGCAAAATTTCCAAAACTTTTTTTTTTTTTTACAGAGTCCCCTATTCCAGTGAAAGAAGAAGAAAACTTAGCCTTCAC
Source organism: Limnodynastes dumerilii (assembly GCA_011038615.1). Taxonomy (NCBI): domain Eukaryota; kingdom Metazoa; phylum Chordata; class Amphibia; order Anura; family Limnodynastidae; genus Limnodynastes; species Limnodynastes dumerilii. Next base: position 11,767 of record WWET01008144.1, on the reverse strand, counting down.
TCTATGATCATTCAACAAGTGGTAATAGAAGTGGAAAAATCAGAGACATTCAAACGCTTTTACTCCCGGTTTTTCATAGTACCAAAGGTAACCGGGGGATACAGAACTATTCTGCACCTAAGAAATTTTTAACAAGGTTTAAAACCTTCAAGATGTAGTCTGTAAAATTGGTTCTTCCAAATCTTAAACAAGATATGTTGCTAACTTTAGTAGACCTAAAACATGCATATCTTCACATACCTATCTTCGCGGGACATCAGAAGTACCTAAGGTTCATGATTTACGGAAAAAATTTCCGCACGATCAGAGTTACTTTGCGTAACATCTGCCGCATGCATGCGCAGTACATACAAACTGGCGATTTTAGGACAGCGGCTAGCATAAAAATGCTAGCGTACGTAGCTCAGGATCTGGCCCAGAGAGAGTAATTCATACCCTGCAACTTCACGGATTGCTCATAAATATCCCAAAGAGTCAGTTAGTACCAAGCAAGGAACTGAAATATCTCGGAGTGCTAATAAATACTCATACCATGACAATCCGCCTTACAGAGGAAAGAGCAGTGAAACTGTTCACGGAATTAAGAAAAATAAAAGCAGACGACTGTATGAAAGCCTTAGGACTGATGTCTGCATCATCAGATCTACTTCCTTGGGCAAAAAGCACACATGAGGCCTCTGCAGACATGCGTTCTGATCCAGTGGGACAAAAATCCTAAAAACGGTCATCAAAGAATACTTCTGACAACAGAGGTGAAAAGATCACTAAACTGGTGGCTGGAAAATAGAAGGTTGGCAGAAGGCAAGTCATATGCTCCAGCCCAACCAAACGTAGATAAAACAGACGCAAGCACACTAGGTTGGGGAGCTGTCTGCGGAAAGACTATAGTTCAAGGCAAATAGCCAAGACAAGTTCAAAAACTAAAACCTGTCTCCAAAGCCCTGGTGAGGTTGCAGCAAGTGGTGGAGGGTCAGTCAGTGACCATACAGTCAGACAACAAGGCTGTCGTAACACATATAAACAGACAAGGCTGTACAATTTCACTTATGTTAGAGACGAAAAAAAACAACTTACGTCCTGGGTCGAAAAACACATTTAGAGATTTAAGAGGTATTTACATCGCAGGGAAAAAAAATATTACTGCAGACTTTCTAATCAGGCAGACAGTGCACAAGGGAGAATGAAAATTGAGTGACATGGTGTTCCAGCAGCTGGTAGACTTATGGGGGATGCCTCAAGTAGATCTAATAGCATCAATTTCCAACAGAAAGGTGCAGAACTACTTCTCACAGTATCGGCAACCACAGGCACTAGCCATAGATGCCCTCTCAGTCCCCTGGAACTTCCAAATAGCCTACATATTTCCACCAATTACAAAGATACCAAGAGTTCTCAGGAAGCTTGAAGAGGAACCATACCCCGATTATAGCGGTTCTACCATTCTGGCCCATGAGACCATGGTTCACAAAGGTGGTCCAGATGGCTATAGACGGACCATGAACTTTACCAGTATTTCCAGGACTATTAACCCAGGGAAAGGTGACACACCCGAGTTCAGGATCCCTAAGATTCACGGCCTGGCTATTGAATGGGAAAAAATGAAGAAGCAAGGATTCTCAGTAGTTTTTAATACATTGCTTAAAGCCAGGAAAACAAACATATAACCCCTACCATAGAATATGGAAAACATTCATCTCATGGTGTGAAGCAAATAGTTTTTCAGTACCTGATATCCCTACGGTCTTGGAGTTTCTCCAAGCAGGACTGGAGAAGGGCCTATCACTTAGCTCCCTCAAGGTGCAAATATAGTCTCTCTATGGTCTTTGAAACGGATCTGGCTAGTAACAAATATATTGCCAGGTTTCTTCAAGTGAGTAAGAAGGTTAAACCTGAAATTAAGCGTCCTTTAGCGCCATGGGACCTAAATCTCATGCTGGAGGCCCTAATGGATCCAGCTTTTGAACCTTTATCAGAAATTCCTTTGAAATTTGTAACCTGGAAAGTTCTCTTCTTAGTGGCAGTTACATCTGCAAGACTAATCTCTAAGCAACAGGCATTGTGGGTGGAAGAACCCTGCCTAAATTTTTGGGAAAATAAAGTGTAAGAAGGAAAGGTGAAATAACGAGAACAGTTACCTGGGTGCGGACTCTTTATCAGGTGGTGGTCCCCATTGCCCCTCATGGTGGGGTTGGAATTGGCTGTGCCCCAACGCAATCCCCGGAACCAAACTCGTAGAAGAGAGAAAATACATAATGGGGGGGGGGGGACAAAAGTACAGATTGAGCAGAAAGCGGGAAAAGACAGGTCAGAAGGAACTGACTTGTAATGAACTACAAGGAACACAGAAACAAGACTACAGACTAAGGAAAAAACACACAAGGAAACTACACCAGGGAGAGAGGTAGAGAGGGAAATAGCAAACAAGAGGTTAACGGCAAGGAACAAGGCAGGACTGGAGGGGCGCTCAAGAAAGCAATAAGGCACAGCAATGAAAGTCAAGAGAAAAAGGAGCAAAAGGGCACAAGGCAAAGAGGCAAGGGCAAGGGGCAGAGAGTAGAGACACAAGGCAGAAAGACTGGGGCACGTGAAGGACGATATAACCAGCACTGGAGGAATGGCAGTGCTGGCTATTTACAGGGAGACTGGCCAATCAGGATTAGGAAGACTGGACCAGCCCCCTGCAATGATAGGCAGCTGGAGAGGGCAAACAGCTGGTCCTAATGAACAGTGCCGTGGCCAGCGCAAAGATTAAGGGAGCATCCTGGCTGCCAGGCAACCAGGACACATAGCCGCCAGAACAAGTGAGCGTCGACGTGGGCGCGAGAGTCATGAAAGCGTCCTGGCTGCCTAGCAACCAGGACACGTGCCGCTGCCGCGGATGATTGTGTGGATCTCAGAGCGCCGGGATCACACACTGCGAGCCGCCGTGTGAGCGCAGCAGCTCGTAACATAAAGTTTAAAGTATTAAAAACTAACCTAAATTTTCTTCAGATAGTAGTATCTCAATTTCACATAAATCAGGACATTTGCTTACCAGCATTATATCCAAATCCCAGTACACCAGAGCACGAGAGATTTCACATGTTGGATCTAGTAAGAGCCTTTTCCATTTACAATAAGGAGGACATTACCATTAAGGAACACAAAGAAATTGTTTATCTTAACCGAAGGACCTAAAAAGAGAGTCCAGCCTCTAAAAATACTCTAGCTAGGTGGGTAAGAACCTGCATGGTGTAAGCCTATGAAACAGGACGTTCCTAAACATCTGAAAGCTCATTCGACCAGGACTATAGCCTCACCATGGACAGAGAGAGGACGCTTCGGTATTCCAAATTTGCAAAGCAGCAGGCTGGTCCTCCATACATACCTTTGCTATACACTATAGGATAGATATCCTGTCTGCAGTAGATTCGTAGTTTGGTAGTAAAATACTAGGAGCAGTATCTAAGTATTAGATAATTGTAAACATATTGTTATTTTTCTTTGTATTACCCACCCAGTGAGGTCTAAATAGCTTTGGTATAACTCGGTGGTGTGCTGACATGCCAGGAGGTGGAGGAGACGATGTATTATTACCTGTAACTGAGTAATGGCTAGAGTGCCAGGCCATGTTTGTTTTTTGTGCAAATTCCCCTTGCCTTGTGCACCTGCAATATAAATTACTTTATAAACTGATTTCAAGCAACCTGTATCTTGGATGTGTGTTTTAAAGCCTGTCTGGGAATGCAGCTGAGAGGGAGTGTGGTCTCAGAGTGGCTGTTTTGGAGACTTGGGGATCTCCATAAGAGGTGAGCTCTTAGTTTAGAAAGATATTTGATATTTGACCCACAATTAGGACTCTAAAGTTTAGAATTAGGACCACCCAACAGAGAAGCATTGTATGTGGCGGGTGGCTTATATCACATATCTGCAGATATTTGTAACTAATTCTCTGACTTTTATTTTAAAGCTAGAAGAACATGATTAGTAACTGAGTAATGGCTAGAGTGCCAGGCCATGTCATAGGGGCGGAGCTTATCCTCGGCGTTCTCTGACACTCCACGTGGCTTCCAGTGCACGGCTGTAGCAATCCGGGACGCTGTATTGCTGTTAACAACATTGCCTTTGTCTCCGGTACCATTTTATTCTGCTATCAATAAATCTTTAATACTGCACCCTCTCTTTATCTTCCAGACATGTCATATATATA